>CAKNYM010054179.1:0-42777 GCA_932195095.1 Andricus curvator | reverse complement strand
TGAATTCTTTCAGTTCTTCGAGTTACTTGAATTTGTCGAATTACTCGAATTCTTCGAATTACTCGAATTCCACGAATTGCTTGAATTTTTCGAATTGCTTGAATTCCTCGATTCACTTGAATTCTTCGATTTGGTCGAATTACTTGAATTCTTCGATTTACGCAGATTACTTGAATTCTTCGATTCAATCGAATTACTTGAATTTAAAGAATTCCTTGTGTTTAGAGAATCACTCGAATTCTTCAAATTACTTGATTTCTTGGAATTATTCGAATTATTTGAATTCTTCGAATTACTAGAATTTTTCATTATTAATTATTAATTAATTAATTAATTAATTATTATTAATTTTTTTTATGGTCAACAGCCATACCACGCTGAAAAAACCAGTTCTCGTCAGATCACTGAAGTTAAGCAGCGTTGGGCGCGGCTAGTACTTGGATGGATGACCATTCGAGAATACTGCGTGCTGTTGGCACATCGTGGGTGTGGTGAGCCCACACTTGTGGTTATTTACTACAAGAAACTATGCACCTAGAAACACTACCCGAATCGGGTAGTGTCACGCCTACCTTGAAAGAGAAATGGCTTAATGGTATACTTGAATTCTTCGATTTAATCGAATTACTTGAATTCTTCAATTTCATTGAATTACTAGAATCCTTCGATTTAGTCGAATTACTTGAATTCTTGGATTTACGCGGATTACTTGAATTCTTCGATTTAGTCGAATTACTTGAATTCGTCAATTTAGTCGAATTACTTGAATTCTTGGAATTACTTAGATTCTTCGAATTACTAGAATTCCTCGAATTACTTGAATTCACGGAATTTCTTGAATTTTTCTGTTTACTCGACTTGATTTCTTGGAATCATTCGAATTATTGGAATTCTTCGAATTACTAGCATTTTTCGAATTACTTGAATTCTTCGAATTACTTGAATTCTTCGAATTACTCGAATTCCACGATTTTCTTGAATTCTTTGAATTCTTTTAGTTCTTCGAATTACTCGAATGCCTCGAATTGCTTGAATTTTTCGAATTGCTTGAATTCTTCGATTTACTTGAATTCTTCGATTTAGTCGAATTACTTCCCTATATTTCCCTATATATTTCTATATATTCTATATCTATATATCTATATATTTCCCTATATTTCCCTATATTTCCATAGGGACGAAAATGGATATTATCCATTTTCGTCCCTATGGAAATGTAGGCCCTATACAAATTTGAGGCCCTATATGTATTTTAGGACGTATATCAATTTTGATCCCTGTATCTATTTTGGGCCCTATGCCAATTTTGGGCTTCATGTCAATTTTGAGCCCTATATAATTTCAGGCCCTATATAATTTTGGGCCCTATGTCTTTTTCGGACCCTGTATCTATTTTTGGCATTACGCAAATTTAGGCCCTATATCAATTTTGGGCCCTTTTTTGGGCCTCATGTCAATTTTAGGCCCTACATCAACTGAAGACCCTATATTAATTTTAGGCATATATCAATTTTGGGTCTTTAAATTATTATTTTATTTATTATTACTTTTATTATAATTCTACCTAAATAAATAAAAAATTTTTAAAGTTAGTTTATTTTTTGTTTAATTTACCCTAAGGTCTTTTAAACTCACCTTGAATTCCTAGAAATTTCATGAAATCAATTTGAATTCCGGTTCTTAAACTCATTTCAAACTTATAGAATTGAATTAATTGTTTCATATTTTTCAAATGTTTTTAATTCATTTGAATTTCCTTTCAAATTCACATCGACTTTTTATGAATTTCACCGAATACTTTTCATTTCCCTTAAATTTTTCTCCATTTACTCGAATTTTACTGAAATCAATTGGATTTTTTTCAAAACATTTGAATTCTTTTAAATTTAACACGAATTGTTTTGAAGTCTTCTGATCGAATTCTTTTGAATTCTTTTAATTCAAAAAGAATATTAGTTAAATTATTATTGCGTATTAGTCACATTTAGTCACTTTTTTCGTTTAGATAGGTTCCAAATGTTATAAGATTATAATTTTGGTCTTTAAATATTAATGACCAGGAAGAATGAAAATATAGTCAGGGCAAAATCAAGGAAAATTCAGTGAATTCTGAAAATGAAGTTTTGCGGCCACCCTGAAAATTCAACAATTTTAAAAGTTAAAACAATTTTAACTTTGTTAAACCATTATTTTTTTCTAGAAATCGTAAGATAGGAATATATTATAGGTTTAATAATTTTTTTAAGGAATATGGACAATGCTATTATTTGCTTAGGTAATTTTTCAACTGTTAAAACCATATGTATATGTTTAAATACATAGCTCATTTAAGAAACATAAAAAATGTATTCCGTTAGCAATTGTTGTATTTTAAAAACTAGTTAAAATTTTTAAATTACCTGAATATTGTTTATAGATATATAATCAAATTCATGAATTTTTAAGGCATGTTTATAATGAATACCTGAATTAATAATTTCGTTAACGTTGAAATAGAAAGAAATTCATTTTAAATAATTATATTGCTGATTAAAGGAGGTGTTTTGGGTTTCAATAGTGTGCAAAATTACTATTTAATTAATTACTATAAAATTACTATAATTAATTATAATCTACGCTTCCTATGATTGGCACTGTGGAGACTGGTCGATCTTGATTATTCAATCAAGTCTTTTTTTTTTAACCCGGGAGGACGGAAAGCCAAATCGGATTGGTATTATATCCATCGTCCTTTTCGATTTTATTAACTTGTTTTAAGATATCAATTGCTTCTCTATGTTTTCTTGAAAAAATATTGTTTTTTTTGCGATGACAATCGTTTAGTCGATAATCGTTTTAGTTCCTTTATACGTTGGCTCACCGCTCTCCCGGTTTCTCCAATATAGACTTTGCCACAAGAGCAAGGGATTTTATATACTCCTGGATCACTGACAATGAGAGGGGTCGTTTTATCTTCAGGGCTGTTTAGAAGTTGTCCTATTTTCGCAGGTGATGCAAATATGGTTTGGATGTTGTGTTTGTTGAGAATTCTTCCTATTCGTTCTGTGATATCTTGAACGTTGGGTCGGATGGTGGTCGTTTTTCTCCCTCTTTCTTTAGTAGCAGGTTGTGTTGACTTTTTGTATTGAGTGTATTTTCTTATGGCTTTATCAATTTGTCTGTTTGTGTAATAACCCCTTAGATACATTTCATGATACAAAATTGCTTTTTATATTCCCTCAGACTTTTTTGACATTCGGAAATCATTTTTTCTGTCACTTTCGACTCCGTTCACAATCCGAAATCCCCTTATCTATCACCTAAGACTCTTTTCACAATACAAGGTCCCCTTTTCCATCTCGTCAAACTCTTGTTACAATTCAATATAATGAAGAGAAAAGATTCTCTCACCTAAGACTGCTTTTAAAATAATGAAATCCCCATTTTTTTACTCCTTTTACGATCGAATATCCTTTTTGCATCCTCTCAAACTCCTTTCACAATCCAAAAACACTTTTTTATCCGCTGAGACCCTCTTCAGTAAAAAGTCCAAAGATTTGATTTCGTCAAAATTTGAAACGTGAATCCTCTCAAATATAAAAAATATCATTATTCAAATTATAAATTTTGAATTTCGTAACACACTTGACCGTATTTACCAAAACTTTTGTTCTGGGTTGACATTCGACAAGAGTAAAAGTTAATATCTTCTGTTTTTTCTTAAATTTGAAAATTTAAATTTTTGGAAATTCCAAGAAGTTCCCCTATTGCTTCGAAGATTTTTGCGAATTTTTTCTATGTACAGTTTTTCCTAGTGAATAATAATAAAAAATTATGAATTAAAATAAATTTTTTGTTCAATTTAGAGTTTTTTGAAAATGGCGTTTTTTTGGATTGAGTCCTATACACACATTTTGAAAAAAGTTGAATATGTCGAACCTGAAAATTCTTCAGCTTGAATTAAAGAAACATGCTATTATTTATTTTCAAAAAATTCTAAATTAAGCAAAACATTTTTTTTCAATTTATAATTTTTTAATATTATTCACTAGCAAAAACTGTACATAGAAAAAATTCGCTATAATTTTCGAAACAATAGGACAATTTTTTGAAATCTTCAAAAATTTGAATTTTCAAATCAAATTTTTTTTTACTTTTTTCGGATGTCAACCCACAAATTTTTGTCGCTCAGCTCTAACGATTCGATTAATTTGATAAGTTTCACTCCGCCCTTATTAGATAGGTTTCAAATGTTACAAGATTATAATTTTGGTCTTTAAATATTAATGGCCAGGAAAAATGAAAATACAGTCGGAAAAATGAAGGAAAAATTCAGCGAATTCTGAAAATAAAGTTTTGCGGCCACCCTGAAAATTGAATAATTAAAAAAATTTCAACAATCTTCATTTAGATAAACAATTGACTTCTTCCATAAATCGCAAAATATGAATATATTACAGGTTTTATAGTTTTTTAAGGAATGTGGACAATGTTATTATCTGCTTAGGTAATTTTTCAACTTTTTAAACCATACGCATATGTTTGAATACATAGCTCATTGAGGAAACAATTCATGTCTTTTGGTAGAAAAGTAATCTGTCTGGGTTAAAACTACAACTGTTTGATTGAAAATTTAACTATTTGGTTGAAAATTAAGTTTAAAAAAAGCATTTTGCTAAAAAATCTTGTTTTTTGGTTGAATACTCACTTTTTTGGTTGCATTCGACTGGTTTTGATGGAAAATAATTATTTTTCATGGTCATTTGTTTGGTTGAAAATTGAACGATATTATTGATAATTCGTTTTTTTAGACTAATTTTTCAACTGAAACTGTAACTATTTCAATTTGTTGACAAATAATCTTTTTCAGTTGAAAATTTGAACTATCTGGTTGAAAATTCGTCTCTTTAGGTTGAATACAACAGATTTTGATTCTAAATTAACATCTTTCTTGATTAAAAACTCAACTGCTTACTAGAAAGTTAAACTACTTTGTGATACGTTTCTTTTTTTGCTTGTGTTCTGGTACAAATTTTATCACGACTAAGCGCCGATTACACATAACTTTGTCATCGACAATGTTTTTTTCTTGGCATCTGAAAATCGAAGACGATAGTCTACTGCAATAATTAGACTTTCAGATAAAAAAAAATATATAAGCAATTTTGAATTGCCTAAACAATAAAATATTGTTTTTAAAACACATAAATATCAACCTTTCCTGAAAAATTGCCAAAGAAATACGTTTTTCCTGTTTTTTTCTTCATGAGCTCTGTATTTGAATACATATGTAAACATTGTTTAAAAACTTTAGGAATTATTTAAACAAATATTAACATTGTTAACACTAATTATAAGACTCGTAGCATCTATAATATGTACCTATTATTTAATTTTTAAAAGAAATCAATTGACCACCACTCCCATTTTGAGTATCGGTTATAATTAACTGATTTGGTTTGAATTTGGAGAAGATACTTTTTGGTGCATTCGAAGAAAATTAGGGTGTAATAACAAAAGTATTTAAAACTTTTTTCACAACATAAATATTAGCCACCCTAATATTACCGGTTTAGACGCTTTATTATGTTCGACTATCAAAAATTAATAAATATCTAGTTTCTTTTTACAGAATTGAGTTCGCAGATGTGCGGACGTAAAAAAAAGGTGAAAAAATAAATGTAAAAAATAGCGACGACCTTGAAATTCCAAAGGTGCGGAATCCTAATGATTATGCTGAACTAAAAGTCAAAAATAGCTATGGCAAAGCATGCCGTGTATGTCATGCAGAAATTAAGGGCGGTGAATGTCCTGTATGCAATAAAGAAAAGAATCCTGATACGATTAACGTTGCCAATCTATGCCCTAGTTGCATTGGAATTGCTCCTCCTTGCGCGGGATGCCGTCAGAATCCCAAGAAAAGTGAATGCCGTCAATGCCATACGCCCTATGTGATCCCTCAATGCGCCAGATGCCTTGAAAATACCCAAATGATGGGTCAACTTTGTAGTCGTGGTGTATTTCGTCCAGCAACCGGTCCTTCCAGCTCCACTTTAAAATCTTAAAGAAAATATTTTGAATTTCGAACATATGAAATTCATGTATATTGTTGAAAATAAACTCATGATCCACTGACAATATAATTTTTATAACACTTACCTCGAATGCGTGTGATCAATCAAGTGTGAAGTAGTATATTGCAGTTTACTGTGCGATGATAATATTGGGAAAAGCTGCGCATTCGCTCTTTAGAAACAAGGTACTTTTCATCTCTTCCGACTCCTTTTATAATCGAAAATCCTCTTTTCCATCCCCTCAGACTTATTTTGTAATCCAAAATCCCATATTATTTCCTTAGACTCCATTTCCGATACAAAATCTTAATTTATATCTCCTTAGACACATTTCACAATCCAAAATCCCCTTGTCCATCACCTAAGACTCTCTTTAAAATCATGAAATTCCCTTCTTTTACTCCTTTTACGATCGAATATCCTCTTAAACACCTTTTACAATCAAAAATCTACTTTTCTATCCGCTCAGACTCATTCTACAATCCGAAAATGCGCCTAAGAAAGAAAGCAGCTTTCAATAGCAGATATTGCTGGTGTAGCGCATCATTGTTTAAAATTGTACTGTATAATTATATAACTAAAGTTACTGTTCTCAAATCTGAACAGACCCTGCGAATGGAAGAAATCACGGTATCTATTAGCTATAGTATCGATTTGAGTTATAACATTGGGACCATTGAGATCCATGAGATTGTGATTAAAGCCCGCTCCCTCCAAACATCTAGTAAGTTGACATAACCATATTCAACATTTTTGCTATTTGCGGTTTCGGCTAGTTTTAGCATACAAAGCTTAGGATAGCGCGAGTCTTCCATATCAAATATCTTTGCCGCCCAATTCAGCGCCATTTTGAAAATTTGGTGTGCCACACAAGGTAGACCTAGTTCTAATCTAACAACGAAGTCAGGCGTATTTCTGGGTAGGCGCAGAAGATTTTTGAAAAAACGTACTTGCGTCTTTTCGAAGACATCTAGATAATTTAATCCGATAATGTGGGCCGCATACAATAAGGAACTCCTTATAATCGAGTCATGAATTCTGATAATGGAAGACCATGAGTGGCACTTAGTTCTAGTTAGAATATTGAATGCTGAGGCTGAGTGGCTTCTGTTACATGTTGCATGTGCAGCTATGTTGAAAGCATATGTTCTAGAAAAAATCATACCCAAGTATCCAAAACAAGGAATAAACTCCAAAGAGCTACCATCATATTTCAGACCTAAGAGTTTTGCGCTGATCCGACTTTCTTGGTTATAGTGTATTTAGTTTTGTTGTTATTTACCGTGAGTTTGTTTATATTACAATACTCCTGCGGGACATTGAGTTTTTTATTGCGTCTATTTTAGATTCTGCAAAAATAATTAAATCATCCGCTTAAATCAGCACTATAATGTCCGTAACTAATGTCCGTGTCATCCATGATTCTAAAACCCACAAGATCTTTTTGTCTGAAAAAAATATCGATATCCGAGGTTAAGAGGTTAAACATGATTGGGCTCAAAATCTCCACCTGTAGAACTCCCTCAGTGACCGGCAATTCCACCGAAAGCTCGTTCCCTACTTTAATGCAAGTTGAAGCTCTCTCATACAGATTTTCTAGAATTCTAATTATTTTTGAGCCGACCCTAATATCAAAAATTTTTGACCATATGTGAGAGTGATTAACCGATGGGAACTCTCTTGAAAAATCCACCATAATGGCATAAATATGTCTATTTTGTTTTGTTTCGTCAAACAGATGCCGAGGTGGAAATATTATCCACACAGCCCCTTCCTCGGCGAAAACCTGCTTGGGCATCCGGAATAATGTGACACAACGACTCACATTTTTCTAATCTAGCCAACAGAATTTGCGTAAAAATTTTAGGGAGTGAGTTTAGAAGGGCAATAGGTCTATAGTAATTGGTATTAGCTGGTGTTTTTTATATATCATATGCTTTAAAGATTTTGTCCAATCGAACGGTATATATTCATTCTCAAGTATTTTATTGAAAAATGGTTCGAGATAAAGAAGCCAATTGGGCGGCAAGTTTTTAAAGAAATTATTTGATATTTGATCCGGCCCCGGAGCCTTAGTTAATTTACTTATGTCAATTAAAAAAAAGATTTCGTTAGCTGTAATTCTGCTATCCAATAATGGATGTCGCACATCTGTAAGCAATGACGGAGACATACGTCTGAGAGGAAGTGTGGGACAGAAAAAGTTTTCCCAAGCTTTTGTAGAAAGGCTTGTAGATTTCATTTTTAAACCTCTGAATCTATCAAAAGTATCCCAGAATGTTTTGCTATCGTTGACGCTTTCAAGGCCCACCAGAATATTGGATTCAAAACTTGCTTTTTTATTAGCTAACAGTGCTTAGTACGATTTTTTAGCTTTGACATAAACTATCTTAGCCTCATCCAAGAAATTTGCCATGCTGGCTTCTTTCAATGCATTAGAAAGATATGATTTGCTTTGGCGACAGTCAGAATCAAACCAAGGTCTGTCACGGTAAAATTGCTCAGTAACATTTTTTCTCACTGACCACATATCTGCTTTTTTGGCGCTGTCGATAATAGCCTCGGAAAGGTTTGAATTAAGAAAATCTATGTCTAATTTCTCAAAGTTAACCTCTAGTCTGTGAGACAACTATAATTCGTTCGAGAAGGTCTCCCGTTTGTCGTCTTTCCATCTCAGAAATGTCAAGCTTTTATTTTTGTTTACATTCAGTGCACTTGAGTGACCAGCTGAGGTGGGAGAGCAACAAGAGGAGACTAAGACCGGGAAATGATCCGAGGTATGTGTGGATCGATCCGCCTTCAAGTCGTCAAGTAGATAGATAGATAGATAAACGTTTATTTTTTAGCCTGCTGGCCTTAAAAAATTGACTTGCTTACACTTCCATTTATTTTACAGAATTTTCTTAAAACTAACCCTTAAAACTAACATCCTTCCACACCTTATCTCTAACGCCGCTCGCTCTTATCGCATTGCCTTCCTCGCTTCGCCTCGCACGCATGTCCCTACTTTCTGGCTTTGCCTCGCATTACCAAACTCTGCCTTCGCGACTAATGCCTAATACTTATCTACTATTAACAATATTTACATTTACTTATATTTACTTCCTCCTCTATTTACAATCTTTCCTTCTCCATTCCTCTTCCTCCTTCCTTCTCTTCTTCTCCATCTTACCCAAGACTCCCTTCACCCATGCTACTGCCCTTTTGTCCCCCCTTTTATGCATCAATACCTCCCTGCTTATCCCACTCCTTTCCACCTCTACGCACTCCTCCAACCAGTGCTCCACTCTTGCCTCCCCCTTCCTACATAGTTCACACATCCTCTTTTCCCTAGCGAGCCAGAACCTATTGAAACCCTCCATGCACCCACATCTCATCCTCGCTATAAGCTCCTGACTTCCTTTCTCTCCTTTCTCACAAAAATATTGCGCTCTCGCCCTTGGCATAATCCACACATAGTTCCCATTAAACCTTGTCTCTCTTATTCTCTCTTCCCCTGCTGTCTTCTCTCTCTTCATGCTGTTTTTCTTAACCAACTCCTATACCTTCCTTCCTTCCTCATGCATCCTTCTCACTTCATCCATCTGCAGTCAGCATTACACCAAACCAAGTCATTGCCACTTTTAACCCCTGCATCAACAAAAGTAAAGTGGGCTGGAATGTCACGCCACGATCTACCATTTAAAAGATAAAACTCATTCACCTCTATCAATTCTACCAATCCCGGCCCCCACCTGTTGTGCGCAACATCGTGACTAAGGTATCTTTGAAAAGTTGTCGGATTACTTCTGTATCTACCGTCGAGTTAAAATAGCAGATTCCTACAATAAAATTAATTTTATTTGCGCTATAAATTCGAACCTATACCCAATACTCTGATTTATCTATGAGCTCACTATTATGATGCAGAGGGGATTTTGCATTATAAGAGGAGTCCAAAGGGATGGAGAAGGGGATTCTGGATTGTAATTGGAATCCAAGGGGATGGAAAGGGGATTTTGCACTATAAAGGGTAGTCTGAGGGAATAGAGAAGGGGATTCCAGATTGTAAAATGAGTATGAGGGGATGAAAAAGAGGATTTTGGATTGCAAAAGGAGTGCAAGGCGATGGAAAGGGGATTTTTCAATATAAAAGTAGTCTGAGGGGATGGAGGAGGGGATTCTGGATTGTAAATGAGTCTGAGGGAATAAAAAAGAGGATTTTAGATTGCAAAAGTGTTTGTGGGGATGGAAAGGGGATTTTGGGTTGTAGAAGTAGTCTGAGGGGTTAGGAAATGGGATTTTTTATTATTGTCAAAGGAATCTGAGGGGACGGTTTCAGTGATTTTGGATTGGGAAATGAGTCTGAGGGATTTGAAGGGGGATTTTGGATTGTAAAAGGAATCTCAGAAAATAAAAAAGGGAATTTTGCATTATAAAAGGAGTCTGAGGGGATGGAAAAGGGGATTTTGGTTGTAAAAGTAGTCTACGAGATAAAAAAGGTAATTTTGGATTGAAAAAGGTGTATGAGGGGATATACGAGGGAATTTTGATGGGCAATTAAGTATAACAGTGATTTTGATAATGGAAAACTCGGATAATTTAGTTATATGTTATACAGACTACTCCGAAACCGCCCTAAAAGATAATGATATTTCGAATTGCTGGTTGCAATTCTCGCCTCGGAAAGGCCGCAGTGCACGAGTACTCACGCGAGTATATTGCGCAATATTATGCATTACAATTGGAAACAGTTCCGGTGGTCCTGACTTTTCACGTTTCGATTCTCCCGATTTAGTAACAAGGCTATTTGCAGGCCACTCTCGACACTGTTACTAAATCGGGGTCTCAGTGTATTTCTTTAAGATTGTGAAGCATGTTGCGATGATCCAGCATCCTGAGGTGATTCAGAGTTACATTTACGGCACTCATAGCCAAAATAGGTCACTTTGCATTTGCTGCAATCACGGCCCTTGGGATAGGCAATGCATGAAGGGCAATGCATGTTTTCTTCACCATCACCTTTACCATTTGTAAGGCAATTAGGGCATCGGGCACGAAAATTTAAATCCTTATTCTTATGAATGCATGGCAGACAGTCACCGTATTCGGTCATTCTATGACATCCAGAGCATTCATGGTCATAGCTATTTGTGAGTTTTATTTTTTTATAACCAAAACGCCTCCAGAACCACGTCTGTGAACTTAATGCTGTGAAAAGAAAATAGAGATTTATGAATCTTCAGGAGTAGAACACAATAAATCGTCTAAACCAATAATAGTAGGGAGGTCCATATTTATATTGTAAAAAGAAAACTTTGAATCTTTTTATTTTCAGCACCTAGTTTGGTTCGAAAAACAGCTCCCTAAGCCAAAACGTTAACTACTTACTTCTCCAACTTTGAGCAAAATGTGTTAGTGATGGTCGGACATTCCCTCACAGCAATAGGATATACCTGGGATATCCCATTTGATCTCATTTATCTCCTGGGATATCCCAGGGACAACCTGGGAGATAAATAGGATCGAATAGGATATCCCGGTATATTCGATAGCTTTGAGGGTTTCGCCATCTGGTTCTAAAAATTAGAACTACACTCGGACCCCGATTTAGAAACCCCCGGTTTAGTCATTCCTAGAATTGCTGGCCCACGCAGTTTCTCAGCGCACAGGGCGAGAGATGGTTGCGACTCTCACCTCGAAATGTCCGCAATGCGCGAGTGCTTAGTCGAGTATATTGCGCAATATTATGCATTCCAATTGGAAACGGTTCAGGCGGCCCTGAACTCTTATGTTTCGATCCCCCCGATTTAGTAACAAGGCTATTTGCAGGCAACTCCCGACACTGTTACTAAATCGGGGCCCGAGTGTTGTAAGAGTAGGTAGAATTTTGAAGGTGAATTTTAATTTTGGCATAAAAGTGTTTCTACGACTGTTTTGCGGAGTTTAACATAATTAAAAAATAGTAAAAAAAAGTTTTTTAACCCAAAAAAAGTCTTTCAAATAGAATTTTCATCTTATAAAGTAAAAAACACCATTTTTGTCTTAAAAGTTTTTAAAAATTATACTCTTTTGGTTGAGGATTCAACAATTTTGTTCGAAGTTCTGCTTTTTTGGTTGAAAACTAATCTTCTTGGTTAAAGCTCCATAATTTTAGATGAAATGTTTTTTTTTTTGTCAGAAAATAGTTTCATAAACTGAAAATTTAGCTATTCCATTTTTGGTTTAAAATTGATTTTTTTCAGTTGAATATTTGTTGGTTAATAATTTGTCTTTCTTGGTAGAAAATTAATCTTCTTAGTTAAATATTTATCTGTATGGTTGAAAATTCTACTAGTAGGTAAAAAATTTATTTGTTTGTTTCAAGATTGATCATTTTAGTTGAAAATTCCTTTCTTTGGTTTTAAAAATTAACTATTTTCTTGAAAAATCGTTATTCTTTTGGGTTCAAGTCTCATTTTTTTAACTACAAATTTAAATATTTCATTATTAGTGAAAAATTCATAATTTTATTAAACACTTATCTCTTTGGTTTAGAATTTAATTATTTGGTTAAAAATGTTTTTTTTTTTGCTCGTAAACAATTTTCATAACTGAAAATTTAACTATTCCATTTTTGGTTGAAAATTGATCTCTTGAGCTGAAAATTCAACTATTTGGTTGAATTTTAATTACAAATTTAAATATTTCATTCCTGATTGATAATTCATTATTTTATTAAAAAATTCATCGCTTTGGTTGAAAATTTAATTGTTTTAATTGTTAATTATTTATTTAATTATTTTGTTAAAAATTCAATAAATTTGTTTAATATTCTTAAAACCAGTTATTATTTCATGAATAATATTATACATCGCTTTGTTAAAAATTCGAATTTTTGAATTTTTTTCCAAAGAATTTTCGGTGGTTAAATGCCTCATAAAAAGGAAAGATTACTCTAAAAGAAAAAATTAATTCATTACTTTTTTGGCATTTTAAAATTCGGCAATTTAATATTTTCGGGAGGTAAAAATTTCGGCAATTTTCTATTTTCTGGAATTACAAATTCGGCAATTAATTATTTTCCGGAATTTGAAAATTCAGGTTTTAAAATTTCAGGAATGGAAATATTCCGTAGTGTTTTTTTTCTATCGCTGATTTTCATTTTTAGGTATTTTTTCCATTTTTGTGGTTTTCATAGTTCGGCAAAATTATATCATTCCCTCGAAAATTGAATAATACGCAATACAATATTTTCAAAATTCAAGAATTTTGAATAATTTCAACTCTCAAAAATTGTAGAAATTTAAACTGGAAATCATTGGAACTGAAGAATATTCAATTTCGAAAATTTAAAATTTTATCCCTTCAAGACCTTCAAGACCCTTCAAAAATCCAGAATTTGGGACTTAAAGGGTTAAATTATCGAAATTTTTTCAATTTTGAGGATTCAAAATTGCAAACTTTTCAACTTTAAAGCAGTATAAATAAAAATGATTGAGTTTGATAAGATTCTAAGATATTTATTTTTCGCAACCAGTTACCAGGAAGAAGAATTATTTACTAAATTCATTGATATTGACATGTCATAATTTATACAATCTTTTATCTTTTAGGGAAAGAGGACAAATAAATCCAGAAACTAACATAAATTAAAAAAAATTTCGAAATAACGAAAAAGACGCGCATCATTCTTTAAAATATTTGATCTAATTTTTTAGAAATTGTTAGAAAAATAGGGACTTGACGTAATTATTTATTACGCCTCTTCATAAATCAAAAAATTTTCAAACGTGAATCATCAAAGTTACAAAATTTTTAATTACAGAAATTTTAAATTTGCATAAGCTTTCATTAATAATTTAAAAACTTAAAAACTCTTTAATTTTAAAGATTTAAAAAAATTTCTACAATTTTGATGATTTTGAAGACAAAATCAATTTTTCAAGTCTAAATTTTCCAAATTGAAGGAATTTCGAATGTAAATAATCAAAGTTACAGATGAGGATAAAAACTTAAATGAAATGAATAATAAACGTTAAGTTCCACTTCTTGCTTTTATTAAAAATTTGTTTATTATTTATTGAATGTCTTGCATCATTGACAGTAATATTATTTGCTTCACATCATTTATTAAGCCATGATGTTGATTTCATAATTTTGAAAACAAATTTTATGAATCGATTTCTACATTAAATTTTTTTTAAATAAATAATTGATCTATAGTCATAGTTTGTAAGAATGCATCTAAAGATACGTAAATTACCACTTATTTAGCCAATTATTTTTTCATGTATGAATTATTAAAATTAAAAAAAAAAGTGAAATATGGAAGAGCGTAGTAGAAGGTTTGTCTGAAATGACTTGAACCCAAAGTTGCGAACACTGCAAATTTTTTTTTATTATTTTGTATCTGGGATGTCTCAACTTTTTTCCGATGAGAACTAAAATCTTCTTCAGGGCGGCTATTGGAAAAATCGGTCTTAAATTTTAAAAAAACCGATGTGAGATATGAAAAAAAGTAAAGAGAACAAAATTATTGCTTGAAGAAATTCCTATAATATGACGCACTTATTTTTTTAAATTTTAATTTTTGTTGAGAAACCTTATTTTTTAATTTTTTATATCATATAACACACTTTCTTTATTATCGTAGAACAATAACATTTTTAATATAAAAAAGTATCTTCAGAAAATTGCAATCACAACAATATTTCTTTTCACTTAATTTTCAACTCATAATGTAACTGTGAAGAAACCAAGTATTCCCCTTAAAATTGAAAAATTGATTTTCTGGAAAAGTGAATTTTTCATTGGTTCCAGGACTTTTGTCCAAATATAGCGATTTGATTAAGTTTTCAATATTGTCGCTATTCGTGAATAGCGACTAAAAAAGCTTTGCTGGTTCAAAATTCAACTATTTTGTTGACATTTGTTGTTGTTGTAAATTAATTTTTTTAAATAAAATGTTAACTATTCTACGTTTTGCTAAACATTTATCTTCTTCAGTTGAAAATTCAACTATATGTTTGAAAATTGTTACAGGTGAAACATTATTATTATGGTAAAATATTAATCTTCTTGGTAACTAAATCAGCTTTTTGTTTGAAAATTCATTTCTTTGGTTAAAAATTCAACTGCTAGGTTGAAAATTTCTTTAAAAATTAAAAATTTTGTTGAAAATTCTCGTGTTTAGTGAAAGTTAATCATGTTTGGCAGAAAATTAATCTTTATGGTTGAAAATTTAACTATTAGGTTGAATATTCCATTAAAAATTAAAAATTTTGTTAAAAATTTATTTATTTTGTTCAAAATTAATGTTTTCAGGTAGAAGATTGATCTTTTTGGTTGAAAATTCATCTCTCAAGGCAAAAATTAGTTTTTGTTTAGATTAGGTTTTGCAACTAAAAATTTAAGTATTCTATTTTTTATCGAAAATTTAACTTTTTTGATGGACATTTAATCTGGTTGGTTGAAAATTCACTTGTTTGGTTAAAAATGTATCTATTTTGTTGAACATTTATCTATTTTGTTAAAAATTTATCTATTTTGTGGAAAATTTGTATTTGTTGGTAAAAATTTCATCTTTTAGGATGAAAATTCAACTGTTTCGTTAAAATTTCATTTTTTTGGTTGAAGATTCATCCTTTAAGCTAAAAATTAAGATTTTTTTTACTGCAAGTATAGCTATGCCATTTTTGCTAGAAAAATGATCTTTTTTAGTAGAAAATTCACCTATTTTGTTAAAAACTCGTCTTTTTGGTTTCAGTTTAAAATTCATTTCTTTGGCTAAAAATTTAACTGTTCCATTTTTTGTTGAAAGTTTATCTTTTTAGGTAAAAATTCATGTATTTTGTTCAAAATTAGTCTTTTTTGGTAGTAACTTCAAAATTTGGTACAAAAGATTTTCTTTCATTGACTGTAAAATCTTTCTTGGTTGAAAATGCAAACTCTTTTGGTAAAAAACCTTCATTTTTGGTTGAATTCAACTGTTTTTAATTAAAAATTGAAAACTTTTCAGGTTGAAATATCAACTAATACATTTTTCGCTGCAAAATCATCTTTTTTTTGAAAATTCTTCTTTTTGGTAGAAAATTAATCTTCATGATTAAAAATGTATCTTTTCCGTTTAAAATTAATTTCATTGGTTTAATAATAAACTATTTTGGTTGAAAGATTGTATTTTTTGTTGAAACACAATTCATTTAACTGACAAATTAACTGTTTCATTTTTAGTTGAAAGCTTATCTTTTTTAGTTGAGATAAAAACTATTTGGTTGAAAATTCATATATTTTCTCATAAATTCGTCTTTTTTGTTAGAAATTCATTTTTTTGGATGAAGATTCATTACTTTACTGGAAAATATATTTTTTTGGTTAGATTTGAAGAGCCCAAACGACAATTGGTGAAAAATTTGTAATGATTTTAAACATTCACTAAATAAATTTGCATTTAAGGGGAGACATCGGAATTGTAGCTGAACAAAATAATGGTTATGATAAAGGAATTATAATTTATATTATACTTACGAATAAAATTCAGCAAAATCAGAATAAAAACACCACAAACAACGAGCTTCATTTTTCTAGCGAGAAAAAAATTAGTCAGGTTGAAGTGAGTTTTTCAATAGTTCTCTCAATATTTTGCTGGCTCATTGTTTATCAGTAATTAAGAAGCGAGAGAGGATTAATGCTGTGTTGAAATATTTTCATTTATTTTTTTCGGTAAAATAATAAAAGTATCGTATCCATATCTAAAATATGTGTGTAAAGAAAAATCTAAATTTTTTATAACATTGGATTCTAAAACTTGCATAACTAAATCAGCTAGGACTGGAGAAATGGGAGAACCCATAGGTGTTCCAAATATTTGTCTATAAAAACTGTTATTAAATTTAAATACTGTTTGTTCCTTAAGAATTTTATTCCTTCTTCAAATTTATCAAGAGGTAAATCTGTGTAGTTTTTTATGTTAACCCACCTACTTAAAATACTATTGATTACTAAATCAATTGGAACGTTAGTAAATAAAGAAGACGCATCTAGAGAAGCCATATGATATGATCAGGTGGAATTGTTTTCTTAATTATTATATTTTTAAATTCAAAATAATTTTTCACTAGAGATTTTGCTACTATTAGAGCTTTTTCAAGAAAGTTATTAAAAATATTAGCCATTTTATATGTCGGTGAATTTATTAACGAAACTACAGGTCGAAGTGGATAATTCGGTTTGAGAACTTTAGGTAAACCATCAATTCTAGGAATGTTAGTATCATGAACTGAAAATCATTACGAAAAATATTTCAAATTTGAACTCAAGAATTTAAAATTTTTCATTTATTTTAACCAAAAAGCATTTCATTTATCTCCCACGATATCCTGGACATATCTCAGGAGATTCTAGGGATATTGCGAACAATATCGTACAGGACGGAAATCTCGATAGCCCTGGAATGCCCCAAAGATATCTCAGAATAACCTGACGATATCCCATTAATGTCCCAATTTTATATGCCAATGATGTCCCCAAGATATCCCAGTTCTATAATGTATTATATTTCTGGAAATTCAGATATATCTACTGCCAATTATATGTATACTCAACCGTATAAATAAAATAACTGATGATTTAACAATATTATGTATTTTTCCGGAGATTTTGTACAAAGTGTAACATCATAAAATACAATAACAGTAGAGTCCCCTCTGAAGTCACTTCCAAAAAATTATCAAAACAAAACATAGATTTTTGAAGATTCCAAAATAAAATTTTGAAGCTTTTTAAGGGTTTTGAAAAGTTTGAAGATAATAAAAACGTATTTCTTAAGATTCTTGGAAAAATTTTAAATAACTTTCTATTTAAAAAAAAATAATTTTAACAGAATATTGAAAAGGATTTCAAAAGGCATCCAGAACTGTCAAAAAATAATTTGGGACATTTTAAGTGATTCCTTTTTTTTAATTTTCCAGGATTTAATACAGATTTTAGAAAAAAATTAGGATCATTTGAAAAAAAACTTCGAATTTTTAAAAGCATTTCAAAAACAATTAAAAATTTGAAAACATTCCAAAAAATCTTTAACAAAATGTAGATTTCTTAATATTTAAATTACAATTTTGAAGCTGTTTGAGGATTTGAGAGTTTTCAGGATGATACAACAATTTTCTTAGGTTTGCTGGAAACATTTTTTATGATTTTTTATTTAAATGATAATTTTGAGAGAACATTTAAAATAGATTTCAAAACAATGTTTGGTGTATGAATAACAATTGAACAATTATTCATTTTTAAGGACCTACAATTACTATAATTTTACTTCTATTTTAAAAAGTTTTCAGTTAAAAAAAATGATAGTGCGGATTTATATATTTGTTTTAAATCTTTGAATTGTCCAGTTTATAAAAGTTTAACAATTATTTATTAATCAAGCGTTTAAATTTAAAAAAAATTAGGCTTTGATTCTAAAAGTTAAAAATTAAAAAATGTTCCACTTTAAGTGTTCTGATTTGCAGTTCAGTTTTTATAATTTTAAATGAAAAAAATTTGAGCTTCAAGAGTTCGAATCTTTTTTTGTAATTGTAAAGAAGATTTTTTTATTGAGATTGCGGTCGATAATATTTATTTGCTATGTATCCTGCAATTAATTTTAAAAATATTTTATTTAGAAAAATAGATTTTTCATATATCGTTCTGGACTGACTCACTGTACTCGTCAGTAAGGCTATGTGAACAGTCCTACCTTATACATTTTTAATGATCTAAATTCATTATAATGTATATTTTCAACAACAAAAAAATTAAGTTTGCTTGTGAATTTAATAAATTTTGCAGTAAATAATGTAGTGAATTTCTACCACAGATAGGGGTTTAAACTAAATATCATTGATATAAATTTTGATTTGATTTTTTTTAAAACGCAAAAAATTTTTTAAATCTTATTTCGGCCTCGGGTAAGGGCCAAACATTAAATTAAAAGATCAACATTTACCAAGCTGAAAAGAAATTATGATTAGGTTAGTGAGTTGATTAGTGAACCAAAAAAGGAATTCTAAACTCATCCTCAGTAATTTTCTACCTTCCCTTTCAATATTTCTATCCTTTTGTATTATTCTTGTTACAACTGCGCGAATTGTGGCTTGTTTTTTCTAAGATTTTTCTAACTACTTTATTTTCAGAAACTCTAAACCTATTCTCCTCTCCTTTCGTTAGCGTCCACGTTTCACACCCGTACATGACGACTGGCATTATTATTGTTTTGTAAATTCTTACTTTGATGTTTCTAGATAGCAATCGCGATTTCAGTAGTGTGTTTGCTGCATAATAGCACCCATTGCCAGCGTGCAGCCGCGCGTTGATTTCCGTTTTAATATTATTGTGCTAGTTATAATAGACCCGAGGTATTTAAACTCGTTAACCCTTCCGAATTTCATATTTCCGGCCATAAGATCCCCGCCTCGAGATCATCCGCATACCCAAGAATTTGTATTCTCCCATTGAGGGTAGCACCGGTCGCATTCACTTGTACTTGTCTGACCACGTATTCTAAAACTAAGTTGAAAAGGGCGCACGAAAGTGCATCGCCCTGTTTCAGGCCATCGCGGATCGAAAACTCTTCAGATAAACTTCCGTTTTCACGTATTCTACCCCTACTGCCGCTTAAGCAAATTTCGATAAGTCTAACTAATTTTCTTGGTACACCCAAGAACTCTAGGATCCAGTACATTCGTGCGCGTATAATAGAGTCGTAAGCTTTTTTTGAAATCGACAAATAGCTGATGCACTACCCAGGAAACAAAAATCCATTCACTTTCTTTGAATAGGTTTGGAAGTCGTTTGAGTAGCGTATCTGTCACTGGAATTCCAGATTGCCGTCGATTGGTTTTTAACCGAATTTTGCTTGTTATTATTTTTTTGACAGACTTATAAACCACAAAAGCCTTCATATCCTCTAGAACTAAAATAGCAGAAGGAATCTAGTAGCCTTGCGTGTGATTTCTCTTAATCTATCAATAATTTATAAATTTTAAAAATCATGTGAAATATGGCAGCCTAACCTGAAAAAAATCGGTCTCATTCAAAAAGAGGTAAACCGATTCAATATGATTTTGCTTGAAATTTACATTGTAGTACATTGCAGATTCGAAGCTATTCGAGAAGCTGAGCGATTCACATAGTCGCAAACCAATTACGTTTTAAAAATTTCAATCTGCAAATGACAGATACGCAATTCACGGAGTCGCCTTTTCAATGGGTTCTTTTTTCCTGGGTACTTCATTAAATTCCCATTTCTTTTCTAACAGTTGTCTAATTGTAAACATTTGATCGCTTGTAGATCGTTGTCGGCGGAATCCACACTGGTAATACCCAATGATTTCCTCGGCAAAAGGAGTTAGTCTACTTAGGATTACATTGGACAGGATCTTATAACACGAAGGCACAAGTGAAATTCCCCGATAATTGTTACAGTTTGTTTTATCGCCTTTTATAAAGATAGGAATAATAATAGAGGTATTCCATTCCTCCGGTATGCGTTCTGTTTTCCAAACTGCGCGTATTAATTTACAAACTTGCCTTGTGAGGCAAGGGATTCCATTTTTTATCAGTTCTGACTGTAGGTCGTCGATGCCAGCGGCTTTGTTATTTTTCAACTTCTTAATGGCCATTTCTATTTCTACATCACTAGGATCATCAATTAGTAGATCGGCAGTGTGGATTTCACCGAGATTACCTTCAACGGGGGCTTCGCGTACATTTAATAACTTATCGAAATAGTATTTCCATAAATTCAGTCTCTCTATCGCATCGGCTACCAGATTGCCATTTTCGTCCCTCATTACTTCCGTTGTACTTTGAAAGCCTTTCACTAAACAAAAAAATATTTCCGGTCAAAATTTGGAAACAGATCCAAGTTTTTTATTATTTTATGCTTTTCTCCCAGCCTGTGAAATGCAAAAGTCAGCCGTCCTGATCGGAGCGCCAACTGTCGGATCAGTTCACTGGCCCGGATGCTAAGAAAATCTACTGCTCCATACACCTATACAGTCGATGCATAGGGCTGATAATAAGTGACGCTTTAAAAAAACCGACATTTTCTCGACTATTCGTGCGGGATTATAATCTATTCTTATTTCTATTATGTGAACCAATGCGGTACATATTAATTTGATTGTTTTTTGTCATAAAAACTGATTTTGCCGTTATACTGATAGTGAAAAGTTCGATCTCTAAACTCCTCAATTTAGAGGTTATTGTAACGTCGTGCGACTTTTCGGAAATCGGGCGACGCCATCTTCAAGCGCGGGAACGAAATTGAATTCAAATATTCTTGGAAGGGACCGACTCACGTTGAATAAAATCGGTCTCGCAAGGAATGCTAAAATTAATTGACACTTATTGTATTATCATGAATTATAATAGAAAATTATTAATTTATACTATTGATCCCAATAATACAACTGAGTCATGCATTGGGGAAACGAATTAAAAAAAAAATGTCACGAAATGGTGCAATAGTGAAAAACGTTCTCTTTCTCTCTCTATCTAATAGGTAAATGTACAGTAGATATTAGTCATAGTAATTAAGAGTTTCCGTTAGAGACTAAACCGCGACAAAGAGGCGCCAAAAATCTGCGATAACAGGGAAGAAGGGTTGAATCACAGGATGTAATCCATGAATAAGCGTGGACCGATCTCTCCGATCGACGTTAAACTATAATTTTGATTTGCTACAAGTGACGACATTTCGAGTGCGAACCCTTCTACGTCATCAGATTCAAACTTATAAATATAGGAGCGCGCGTTCAAAACGCCAGAAAAAAGCCTTCCTGCACTTAAGGCCATGTGACGAGTGGGTCACGTGACCGGATTCCTACCTAACCGACACCTTTTTTATTTGTTAACTTATTTTCACACGAATTGCCACATCGAGTTGAAAATTTGGGATAATAAGTAAGAAGCACTGAGAATTGTGGGTCTGGTCCAAACTGGAATTGTAAAATTTTCAGTTGAAAAAATCAATTTTCATTAAAAAAGCGAATTTTTAACAATTTTTTAATCGCTCGTCAATCGTTTAATCGCTCGTCAAAATTTTGGTTGTTTACGGGCTGGGTTCGTGCAGTGTAATCTATAAAGTGCTTTCAAAGTAATTAATTGTCACTCATGTTCTCGTTTCTAGTGGTTTGTGAATGTGACAACCATTACCGCATTAAATTTTAAATGAAAAGTTGTTTTCGTTCAAACTGCCAATTTTCGCAAGGTGGCTGTGTCGTGTGAACAGTGCATTCGTGTTGCCATTTCTGTGTGACGTCAATTACTCGATACAATGGTTCTCGAAATCTCTGAGGATAAATTTGAACTTTTAATGCAAAAAATGGGTAATCTGGAGTCCTCACTTTCAGCTCTCCATAATAAAATTGACCATCTTACGCTGCAAAATAAAGACCTTAAAGTCGAGCAAGAAAAACTGAGGTTGCTTATTATGGAACAAGACCGGAAAATCAAAGCAATGGATAGAGCGTTAATAAGCAACAAAATTATTATTTTCGGTGTTCTTGAGGAAGACGACGTGGACCTGGTGCAGTCAATATGTGGTATTTTCAAGCAGCATGTTAATATTGAAATACGCTCAGACCAGGTCGAGTCTGTTAGAAGGATTGGAGGAAAAATCCGGGACAAATCCCGTCCCCTCCTAACTCAGCTACGTTCCTTCAAGGATACGGAAATGATCTTATCGCTGGTGAAAAAATTACGTGGCACTGGGATCAACATTGTGGAGGACTATACTAAAAAAGTCCAAACTGAAAGGAAGACTCGGCTTCCATACCTTGAAGAGGCTAGAAATTGTGAACTGAAAGCTTCCTTAAGCTATAATACGATATATGTGGATGGCAAAAAATCCGAGTCAAAGGATCTGTCAGCGTTGGAGTCTATAATCCAGAATGTCAAATTATCTGGAAACAGGGCGGAACCATTTGAAAAATGGAAAATGGGGGTAGCAAGCGGCATACAGGGAAAGGGAAAGCGCGAGGCCTCGGAATCCCTATCAGCAATTATCAAAGAGTAGGCGGAGAATCTTACGAAAGGGAATATTCACAATCGGCTATCATCAACCAGGGAGGCGAAGAAGAAAAATATAAATGGTTAAATGAGTGAAACGAATCAGGACGAGTCAAAAATACTACAAACTTCTTCTTCTGGAACTGTCACGGTCATGTAAGATTTTCAAACTCCTGTATTAATTATGTTCAGTTTGATATTATAGGAATTGTCGAAACCTGGCTCACTCTAATTCCCAAAAACATGTACCCGGATGATAAATATAATCATTTCTTCTCCAACGCTTCAAAAGAAAAATCAAAAGATAGAGCCAGTGGCGGCCTCGCCCTTTTTATAAACAAACTTTATTATAATAGTGATGTCATAGATAAATCAGGGTATTGGGTATCGGTTCGAAATTATAGCGCAAATAAAATTAATTTTATTGTGGGAATCTGCCGTTTTAACCCGACGGTAGATACAGAAGTAATCCTACAACTTTTCAAAGAAACCTTATGCGCTCTGTCAGAGAAATACAACAACGTTCCTACGAATATATATGGCGATTTCAACTGTAGGGTGGGGGGATTGGGCCAAGGTCCACCTGATATGTTTTCTCACACAAATTTTTCAATGTACCGGGTGAGTCACGATGTTGCGCACAACAGGAGGGGGCTGGAATTAGTAGAACTGATGGAGGTGAACGAGTTTTATCTTTTAAATGGTAGATTGCGGGGTGACAATCCAGCCCACTTCACTTTTGTTAATGCATGGTAAAAGTGTCAATCACTTGGTTTGATGCAATGCTGAGGCATCAGGTATACTTGACGACTTGAAGGCGGATCTATCCACACATACGTCGGATCATTTCCCGTTCTTAGTCTCCGCTTGTTACTCTCCCACGTCAGCTGGTCACTCAAGTGCGCTGAATGTAAAGAAAAATAAAAGCTTGACGTTTGTGAGATGGAAAGATGACCAACGGGAGATATTCTCGAACGAATTATACGTGTCTCACAGACTAGAGGTTAACTTTGAGAAATTAGACATAGGTTATCTTAATTCAAACCTTTCCGAGGCTATTATCGACAGCGCCAAAAAAGCAGATATGTGGTCAGTGAGAAAAAATGTCACTGAGCAATTTTACCGTGACAGACCTTGGTTTGATTCTGACTGTCGCCAAAGCAAATCATATCTTTCTAATGCATTGAAAGAAGCCAGCATGGCAAATTTCTTGGATGAGGCTAAGTTGGCTTATGTCAAAGCTAAAAAATCGTACCGAGCACTGTTAGCTAATAAAAAAGCACGTTTTGAATCTAATATTCTGGCGGGCCTTGAGAGTCTCAACGATAGCAAAACATTCTGGGATACTCTTAATAGATTCAGAAGTTTGAAAATAAAATCTACAATCCTTTCTACAAAAGCTTGGGAAAACTTTTTCCGTCTGACACTTCCTGTCAGACGTATGTCTCTGTGATTGCTTACAGATGTGCGACATGCATTATTGGATAGCAGAATTACAGCTAACGAAATCTTTTCTCAATTAACAAAAGCAAATTAAATAAGGCTTCTTTATCTCAAAACATTTTTTAATAAAAAACTTGAGAATGAATATATACCGCTCGATTGGACAAAACCTTTAACGCATATGATACATAAAAAACACCAGCGAATATCAATAACTATAGACCTATTGCCCTTCTAAACTCACTGCCTAAAATTTTTACGCAAATTCTGTTGGCTAGATTGGAAAAATGGGAGTCGTTGTGTTACATTATTCCGGAAGCCCAAGTAGGTTTTCGCCGAGGAAGGGGCTGTATGAATAATATTTTCACCTTTGCATCTGTTTCACAAATTTACTTACAAAAAAAAGACATATCTATGCCATTATGGTGGATTTTTCAAGAGCTTTCCCATCGGTTAATCACTCTCACATATATGGTCAAAACTTTTTGATACTGGCCTCAGCTCAAAAATAATTAGAATTCTAAAAAGTCTGTAGAAGAGTGCCTCAACTTGCATTAAAGTAGCGAACGAGCTTTCGGAGGAATTGCCGGTCACTGAGGGAGTTGTACAGGTAGAGATTTTGAGCCCAATCATGTTTAACCTCTTAACCCCGGATATCGAGATTTTTTCAAACAAAAAGGTCTTGTGGGTCTCAGAATCATGGGTGACACAGACATCATTTACGGACATTATAGTGCTGATTTAAGCGGATGATTTAATTATTTTTGCAGAATATAAAATAGACGCAATGAAAAACTCAATGTTCTCCAGGAGTATTGTAATATGAGCAAACTCACGGTAAATAACAACAAAACTAAATACACTATAACCAAGAAAGTCGGATCAGCGCAAAACTCTTAGGTCTGAAATATGATGGTAGCTCTTTGGAGTTTATTCCTTGTTTTGGATACTTGGGTATGATTTTTTCTAGAACATATGCTTTCAACATAGCTGCACATGCAACATGTAACAGAAGCCACTCAGCCTCAGCCTCGGCATTCAATATTCTAACTAGAACTAAGTGCCACTCATGGTCTTCCATTATCAGAATTCATGACTCGATTATAAGGAGTTCCTTATTGTATGCGGCCCACATTATCGGATTAAATTATCTAGATGTCTTCGAAAAGGCGCAAGTCCGTTTTTTCAAAAATCTTCTGCGCCTACCCAGAAATACGCCTGACTTCTTTGTTAGATTAGAACTAGGCCTACCTTGTGTGTCATACCAAATTTTAAAAACGGCGCTGAATTGGGCGGCAAAGATATTTGATATGGAAGACTCGCGCTATCCTAAGCTTTGTATGCTAAAACTAGCCGAAACCGCAAACAGCAAAAATGTTGAATATATGGCTATGTCAACTTACTAGATGTTTGGAGGAAGCGGGCTTTAATCACAATCTCATGGATCTTAATGGTCCCAATGTTATAACTCAAATCGATACTATAGCTGATAGATACCGTGACTTCTTCCATTCGCGGGATCTGTTCAGATTTGAAAACAGTAACTTTAGTTATATAATTATACAGTACAATTTTACACAATGATGCACTACCCCAGCAATATCTGATATTCAAAGCTCCTTTCCTTTTTAAGCGGATTTTCGGATTGTAGAATGAGTCCGAGCGGATAGAAAAGAAGATTTTTTATTGGGAAAGGTGTTTAAGAGGATGGAAAAAAGGATGTTCGATCGTAAAAGGAGTAAAAGAAGGGAATTTTATCATTTTGAAAATAGTCTTAGGTGATGGACAAGGGGATTTTGGATTGTGAAATGTGTCTCAGGAGATATAAATTAAGATTTTGTATCGGAAATGGAGTCTAAGGGAATAATATGGGATTTTGGATTGCAAAATAAGTCTGAGGGGATGGAAAAGAGGATTTTCGATTATAAAAGGAGTCGGAAGAGATGAAAAGTACCTTATTTCTAAAGAGCGAATGCGCAGCTTTTCCCAATATTATCATCGCACCGTAAACTGCAATATGCTACTTCACACTTGATTGATCACACACATTCGAGGTAAGTGTTATAAAAACTAAATTGTCAGTGGATCATGGTTTTATTTTCAACAATATACATGAATTTCATATGTTCAAAATTCAAAATATTTTCTTTAAGATTTTGAAGCGGAGCTGGAAGGACCGGTTGCAGAACGATATACACCACGACTACGAAGTTGAGCCATCATTTGGGCATGTTCAAGGCATCTAGTGCATTGAGGGATTGCATAGGGCTCATGGCATTTAAGGCATTCACTTTTCCTGGGACTCTGACGGCATCTCAAGCAAGGAGCGGCAAATCCAAAACAACTAGGGCATAGATTGGCAACGTTAATCGTCTCAGGATTCTTTTCTTCATTGCATACTGGACATTCACCGCCGTTAATTTTTGCATGACATACACGGCATTCTTTGCCATAGCTATTTTTGACTTCTACTCCAGCATAATCATTAGGATTCCGCACCATTGGAATTTCAAGGTCATCGCTAGTTTCTACATTTATTTTTTCACCCTTTTTTTTACGTCCCCACATCTGTGAACTTAATTCTGTAAAAAGAAAATAGAGATTTATGAATTTTTGAGAGTCGAACATAATAAAGCGTCTAAACTGGTAATATTAGGGTGGCTAACATTTATGTTGTGAAAAAAGTTCTGAATATTTTTGTTCTCACTCCCTAATTTTCTTCGAATGCACCAAAAAGTATCTTCACCAAATTTAAACCAAATCAGTTAATTATAACCGCTATCAATAAAATCATTTAATTTTCAACCAAACACATAAATCTTTAACCAAAACAGTAAGTTTTTAACAATGCAGGTCAACTTTCAATCAAATAGTAGAATTTTCAACTGAAGAAGATCAATTTTTCACAAAAATGGAATAGTTAAGCTTTCTTTTAAAAAAACTTAATTTTCAACCAAATAATTAAATAGAATCATTTAAGAAAAATCTGTATCTGTCTCTATTTATATGGGTGGGTTTTCTGTAAACTTAATGTTCTAATGTGTTTTTAGATCTTTTGTAAACTAGTACGGCCAATAAACGCATTTTCTATGTTTCTTCAATGAGCTATGTATTTAAACACATACGTATGGTTTAAACAGTTGAAAAATTACCTAAGCAGATTGTCCACATTCCTTAAAAAACTATAAAACCTGTAATATATTCATATTTCGCGATTTATAGGAAGAAGTCAATTGTTTATCAAAATTAAAATTGTTGAAATTGTTAAAATTATTCAATTTTCAGGGTGGTCGCAAAACTTTATTTTCAGAATTTGCTGAATTTTTCCTTGATTTTTCCCTGACTGTATTTTCATTATTCCTGGCCATTAAAATTTAAAGACCAAAATTATAATCTTTTAACATTTGAAACCTATCTAATATGGGCGGAGCGAAAATGATCAAATTGATCAAATCGTTAGAGTTGAGCGACACAAATTTGTGGGTTGACATCCGAAAAAAGTAAAAAAATTGGATTTGAAAATTCAAATTTTTGAGATTTCCGGAAAATTCTCCTATTGTTTCCAGAATTAGGGCGAATTTTTTCTATGTACAGTTTTTGCTAGTAAATTATATTAAAAAATTATAAATTAAAAAAAATAATTTTTGCTTAATTCATAATTTTTTGAAAAGAAATAAACGTGTTTCCTTGATTCAAGCTGAAGAAATTTTAGGTTCGATATATTCAACTTCTTTTCAAAATGTGTGTATAGGACTCAATCCAAAAAACGTGTTTTTTGCCATTTTCAAAAAATTCCAAATTGAACAAAAAATTTATTTTAATTCATAATTTTTTATTATTATTCACTAGGAAAAACTGTACATAGAAAAAATTCGCCATAATCTTCGAAGCAATAGGGAAATTTTTTGGAATTTCAAAAAATTTGAATTTTCAAATAAAAAGAAAAACAGAAGTTATTAACTTTTACTTTTGTCGGATGTCAACCCACAAATTTTTGTCGCTCAGCTCTAACGATTCGACTAATTTGATCAGTTTCACTCCGCCCTACTATTTAAACCAAAAAAGTGACTAAATGTGACTAATGTGCAATAATAATTTCACTAATATTCTTCTAAAGTTAGAAAAATTCAAAAGATCTTGACCATAAGACTTCAAAACAATTCGTGCTAAAAAAGAATTCAAATGTTTTGAAAAAAATTCAAAAAATCCAATTGATTTCAGTAAAATTCCAGTGACTGGAGAGAAAATTAAAGGAAATGAGAAGAATTATAGGAAATTCATAAAAACTCAAGGTGAATTTGAAAAAAAATGCGGAATTTAAATGGAGTTCATGAAATTCCTAGGAATTTAAGGTGAGTTTAAACGATTTTAAGATGAATTAAAGAAAAAACTAACAAGGGCCCAAAATGGATATCAGGCCTTAAATTTATATAGGGCCTTCAATTGATGTGGGGCCCAAAATTCATATAGGGCCAAAAATTTTCATAATGCCCAAAATTGTCATTAGCGAAAAATTGACATAAGGCCAACAATTGATATAGGGCCTTAACTGATATAGGGCCCAAAATTGAAATAGGGTTTAAAATTGATATAGGGCCTAAATTTGCATTAATAGGACCTAAAATAGACATAGGGTCCGGAAAAGACGCAGGGCCCAAAATTTACACGAGGCCCAAAATTGACGTAAGGCCAGAAATTGACGCAAGGCCCAAAATTGGCATAGGGCCCAAAATAGTTATGGGGCACAGAATTGACATAGAGCCCAGAATAGATATGGGGCCCAAAATTGATTTCGGGATAGCATAGGCTGAAAATTGATATAGGGTCCGAAAAGGACATAGGGCCCACAATTGACATAGAGCCCAAAATAGATATAGGGCCCAAAATTGATATACGTCCTCAAACTGATATGGGGCCTAAAATGTATATAGGGCCTAAATTTGCATAGGGCAAAAAATAGACATAGTGTCCGAAAAAGTTGTAGGGCCCAAAATTGACAAAGGGCCCAAAATATAAGCACCCGAAGCCATGAAACCCTTCCTCGTAGGCGCTCTTTTTCTACTTTGACTAATTTTTACGAATAGCCTCAAGTCTTTAAGATTCCTTGAAACTCACTTGAAAATGTCTTGGAATCTTTCAAAGTACCCCGCAATATATAAATTCCTTTGAAATATTTTGAAAAAACCTGGAAACTTTTTAAACCTCTTTAAAATTCCTTGGCACTTCTAAAAAGACCCTAAAATCTTTCGAATCCATTGGAGTACGTTCGAAGTATTGAAACCTATTAAAAATTCTCTGTAACCTTTTACAATACACTAAAAAATTTCAAAAGAATTCAAAAAAATTCAGAAATAAGCATAGATCTGAATTGAATAGTGACTTTTCCCTGAATTTCAGGTTTTCCCTGACCTGCGGCTACCGCGATTTTAAAATGGAAAAAAATATCAAATTCGGCATTTTATCCTATCGAAATAATAATAATAATAATTTTTTTTTTACTTACGAATTAAACTGAGAAAAATCACGACGAGAGCACAAACGACGAGCTTCATTTTTCCAGCGAGAGAAAACTGAGTCTTCTTGAACTGAGTTTTTTGATATTCCGCTCACTAATGCATACACAGATTCATGTAGTAACCGTCGTCTCATTGTTTATCAGGAAATAATAGAACGTTAGCGAGGAATTTTTTACTGTGTTGAAATTTTTACATTTATATTTCATAAATTTTCCAATTCGGATGAAACGCACACAGATACAAGTATACAAAAAGCGTGACAACGATGAAGTTTCCTTATCTACTGATTTCACGGTTTCGTAAACATTAATTACAAATAAAATAACAGTCTACTCGAAAAATCTAAAACAAAACTGGATTCATATCCGGGATACCTAGAGGGGATTTTTTGAAAAAATGAGTCAGACTTCACAACCCAAAATTTTCTGAAAACAGGGAAAACAGAGTGATTTTTCACGAAAATAGGAGAATAAATTCTTCTAAATAAAATAATTTTATAGGTACCGAAAAGAATTCAATATAAAATACTGAAGCTTCGAAATCAAAATATATTGCATTTTCAACAAAATGGTTGATTTTTCAACCAAAAAAGATGACTTGTCAACAGAAGCGTTAAAAAGTTAATTTTTAGCCCAGAAGGATAATTTTATAAATAAATAGTTGAATTTTCCACCCAAAAGATAAATTTTTCACCATACTGTTGCCTTTCCAACCAAAAAAGTTCATTTTCAACCAAATAGTTGAATTTTCAACTAAAAACGATTACTTTTCAATGAAAAATGGAATAGTTGTGTTTTCAGTTTAAAAAATTAATTTTCAGAAACAAAACGAATTTTCAATTATTAATATAATTTAATAAATAGAATGAATTTTTAACAAAGTAGTGCAATTTTCAATCAAATGGTTGAATTTTCGAACAAAAAAGATGAGTTATCGATGGAAGATTTAATAGTTGAATTTTCAATCAAAAACTATCAATTTTTGGGCAAACGGGAATAGTTCAATTTTCAGTTGAAACAATTAGTTTGCTGCCAAAAGAAACAAATTTTCAACAAAATGGTTCAGTATTCAACCAATAAAATAAATGTTCAACAAAGTGGTTCAAATAAATTTTGTAGGACATTTTGAAAGCTGCAATTGCCTGTTGAAATTTTTTTCCTCATCTCATGCCGTTTGTTTCGAAATTTGAATTTTCGATTTTCTGCATAGTACTTTCGATAAATAAAACCAGAATGAAGAGCACTATCAAAAAAATGGTTATAACAAATTTTTCAGGACTTTTTAAAAACTATAATTGCTCTACAAGACTTTTTCTCGCATCTCACGTCGCTTGGCTCAAAATTTGAATTTTCTATTTTTTTCAGAGTATTTTCGATAAATAAAACCGAAATGACTTATTAAAAACTATCAAAAATTAGTTTCGAAAAATTTCTTAGGACCTTTCAAAAGCTATAATTACTTTCTGAGAGTTTTTCCGATATTTTGCGTCCTTTGGCTCAAAATTTGAATTTTCGATTTTTTTCGTAGCATTTTCGAAAAAATAAAACCGAAATATTAAGTCTCATAAAAAAATGGCTGAGAGAAAAAGTATAGGTCTTTCAAAAAGCTACACTTCTTCTCTGAAACTTTTTTACTTGTCGGTTGTCGTTTGGCTTAAAATTAGAATTTTTGACTTATTCATTTTCGATAGATAAAACCAACGAAAAAAACGAGTCTTATCGAAAAATGGTTAAATAGAATGGTAGAAATTTTGAAGAGCTTAAATTCTTCTTTTAATCTTTTTTCACGATGGCTAAAACCATATCCGTTGGTCAAGGAATTCTGGTTAACGAACTCGTTCTTTCTTTTAGGACCTAAAAAAAGTGTGCCAAAGCTCGGTTTGATTCGTTTATTTCTTGGAGAGTTATCGTGTTTACGGACGGACGGACATTTTTTTTCGTATCTTGTGTCGTTCGTCCAAAAATCTAATTTTTTTATTTTTATCATTATTTTTTACGAATAAAACGAAAATTACGCGTCCTATCAAGAAGTGATTATCAACAAATTTGTAGATCCTTTTTGGGAGCATAGTTTTTATCTGTCCATCTTTTTTCGTATCTTGCATAGTTTGACCACAAAATAGAATTTTGGATTTTTCTTCATTTTTTGTGCGATAAAAATGTGAATTGTCGATTTTTCAAGAAAATTGAAAAAGTCGTTATGATTGTCTTGTAGGGTTTTCGAAATGCAACGTTTTTCTTCTTCTGACTTTTTTTCATATCGTGCGTTGTGTGGCTTAAAATTTTCATTTTTGATTTTTAACTCTTGTAAATGCTATATAACTCTGACAATTTTTTTATCGAAAACAGTTATCAGGATAAATTGTTCGGATTTCTGAGAACTACGAATAGCCGTGCATACAATTTTTAAATCTTGAAAAAAAGTTTTTGAAAATTTTGAACTACTTTTCCTTGAAAATTTAATTTTTTTAGTCGAAAACTCGACAAATTGGTTAAGAATTGCACTTTTTTTAGTAGTTTTTTTCTTTTTAAAAAATTTTATTTTTTGTTTGCATATTTAATTTTTTTGTTAAAAATTCAATAAAATTGTAATAAAATTGTTTAATATTCCTAAAGCAGTTATAATTTCATGATTAAGATTATACATCGCTTAGTTAAAAATTCGAAAATTCGAATTTTTGAATTTTTTTTTCATTTTTTTCGATGGTTAAATGCCTCATAAAAAGTGAAAGATTACTTCCAAAAAAAAAAAATTAATTCATTACTTTTTTTACATTTTAAAATTCGGCAATCTAATATTTTCGGTAGGTACAAATTTCGGCAATTTCTTATTTTCTGGAATTACAAATTCGACAATTAATTATTTTCAGGAATTTGAAAATTCGGGTTTTAAAATTTCGGGAATGAAAATATTCCGTAGTGTTTTTTTTCTGTCGATGATTTTCATTTTCAGGTATTTTTTCCATTTTCGTGGTTTTCATAGTTCGGCAAAATTATATCATTCCCTCGAAAATTGAATAATATGCCATTGAGTTCCTATGAGCGCTTTCAAAAATCCATAATTCGGGACTTACTGGGTTAAATTATGCAAGTTTCAAGTTTCACAATTAAAAATTATCTAATTTTGATAATTTACACTCGAAATTCTGTCAATTTCGAGGATTTACAATTGAAATCTATTCAACTTTAAAAGAAGTATAAATACAAATTCTTGAGTTTGATAAGATTCTAAGATATTTATTTTTCGCAACTGAGTTACCAGGAAAAAGAACTATTTACTAAATTCATTGAAATTGATATGTCATAATTTATACGATCTTTTATCATTCAGGAAAAGACGACAAATAAATGCAAAAACTAACATAAATTTAAAAAAATTTCGAAATAACGAAAGAGACGCACATCATTCTTTAAAATATTTGATCTAATTTTTTAGAAATTGTTGGGGCAACAGCGACTTGACGTAATTATTTATTACGCCTCTTCATGAAACTGCTCTTTTATTCTCTACCTTCTTTCTCGTTTTTGTTTGTCTTACTCGTATTAACATTTGTTTTGACTCAAATTTTCCTGAATTTTGAAGATTTTGAAGATCAAAAGTCGCGTTTTCAATTCTAAATCTTACAAATTCAAAAAATTTCAAATGTGAATCATCAAAGTTACAAAATTTTTAATTGCAGAAATTAAAAATTCGCTTAATCTTTTATTAAATAATTTTAAAAGTTAAAAACTCTTCAATTTTGAAGATAGAATCAATTTTTCAAGTATAAATCTTCCAAATTGAAGAAATTTTCAATGTAAAACGTTAAGCTTAAAAAACAAAATAAAATAAAATTGAAAATTTGTTTATTATTTATTGAATGACTTGCATCATTAACAGTAATATTATTTGCTTCACATTATTTATTAAGCCATGATGTTGATTTCATAATTTATCAATAATAATAGTTCAAAGCAAGTCGACTTATACCTGTATAGCGATAATTCCATTAAAATATTTGTTACCCTCCCTAAATGACGCATTTATTTAAAAAAAATTTTGTTTAAGAAACATTTATCTTCTTTAGTTGAAAATTCAACTATTTGTTTGAAAATTGTTTTATTCTGTTCAAACATTATTATTCTGGTAGAATATTAATCTTCTTGGTAACTAAATCAGCTTTTTGTTTGAAAATTTCTTTCTTTGGTTAAAAATTCAACTTTTAGGTTGAAAATTTCTTTAGTTTAAAATTTGGTTGAAAATTCTCAGTCTTTTGGTGAAAGTTATTCTTTTTGGGCAGAAAATTAAACTTTATTGTTGAAAATTTTTCTATTAGGTTGAATATTCCATTGAAAATTAAAAATTTTGTTAAAAATTCATTTATTTTGTTCAAAATTAATGTTTTCAGGTAGAAGATTAATCTTTTTGGTTGAAAATTCATCTCTTAAGGCAAAAATTAGTTTTTGTTTAGATTAGGTTTTGCAACTAAAAATTTAAGTATTCTATTTTTTATCGAAAATTCAACTTTTTTGATGAACATTTAATCGGCTTGGTTGAAAAGTCACCTGCTTGGTTAAAAATGTATCTATTTTGTCGAAAATTCATCTATTTTGTGGAAATTTTGTCTTTGTTGGTAAAATTTTTATCTTTTAGGGAGGAAATTCAACTGTTAGGTTAACAGTTCATTTTTTTGGTTGAAGATTCATCCTTCAAGTTAAAAATTAAGATTTCTTTTACTGCAAGTGTAGCTATGCCATTTTTGCTAGAAAAATGATTTTTTTTTTAGTTGAAAATTCACCTATTTTGTTAAAAACTCGTCTTTTTGAGTTTAAAATTGAATTACTTTGGTAGAAAATGCATGTGGTTCCATTTGTAAATTCAACTTTTTTGTCAAAAATTCGCCTTTTGGCTTGATAATTCAACATTTTGGATAAGATTTTTTCAAATTATTGACTAAAAAATTTTTCTTGGTTGAAAATTTCTGTATTTTGTTGAATCTTAAATTTTTTCTAGTAGAATATTAATCTGCTTTGTGATTAATTCACCTTTTTGTTTGAAAATTCATTTTCTTGGCTAAAAACTCAACATTTCAGTTTAAAATTAATTTCTTTGGCTAAAAATTTAACTGTTCCGTTTTTGGTTGAAGAATTATCTTTTTAGGTGAAAATTCATGTATTTTGTTCAAAATTAGTCTTTTTTGGTAGTATCTTCAAAATTTGGTATAAAAGATTTTCTTTCACTGACTGTAAAATCTTTCTTGGTTGAAAATGCAAACTCTTTCGTTAAAAAACCTTCATTTTGGTTGAATTAAACTGTTTTCAATTGAAAATTAAATACTTCTTAGGTTGAAATATCAACTAATACATTTTTCGCTGCAAAATCATCATTTTTTTTTGTTGAAAATTCTTCTTTTTGGTAGAAAATTAATCTTCATGAATAAAAATGTATCTTTTTCGTTTGAAATTATTTTCATTGGTTTAAAATAAACTATTTTGTTGAAAGATCGTTTGTTTTTGTTGAAATTTAATTCATTTACTGAAAAATTGACTGTTTCATTGTTAGTTAAAAATTCATTTATCCTAGTTGAAATAAAAACTATTTGGTTAAAAATTCATATATTTTGTTATAAATTCGTCTTTTTTGTTAGAAATTCATTTTTTTAGTTGAAGATTCATTACTTTACTGGAAAATATATTTTTTTGGTTAGATTTGAGGAGCCCAAACGACAATTGGTGAAAAATTTGTAATGATTTTAAACATTCACTAAATAAATTTGCATTTAAGGGGAGACATCGGAATTGTAGCTGAACAAAATAATGGTTATAATAAAGGAATTATAATTTATATTATACTTATGAATAAAATTCAGCAAAATCAGGGCAAGAACACCACCAACAACGAGCTTCATTTTTCTAGCGAGAAAAAACTTAGTCTTTTTAAAGTGAGTTTTTCAATAGTTCTCTCAATATTTTGCTGTCTCATCGTTTATCAGTAATTAAGAAGTGAGAGAGGATTGATACTGGGTTGAAATATTTTCATTTATTTTTTTCGGTAAAATAATAAAAGTATCGTCTACATATCTAAAATATGTGTGTGAAAAAAATATAAATTTTTTATAAAATTGGATTCTAAATCTTGCATAACTAAATCAGCTAGGACTGGAGAAATGGGAGAACCCATAGGTGTTCCAAATATTTGTCTATCAAAACTGTTATTAAATTTAAATAATGTTTGTTCCACTAAGAATTTTATTCCTTCTTCAAATTTTTCAAGGGGTAAATCTGTGTAGTTTTTTATGTTAATCCATCTACTTAAAATACTATTAATTACTAAATCAATTGGAACGTTAGTAAATAAAGAAGGCACATCTAGAGAAGCCATGATATGATCAGGTGGAATTGTTTTCTTAATTATTATATTTTTAAATTCGAAATAATTATTTACTAGAGATTTTGGTAATATTAGAGCTTTTTCAAGAAAGTTATTAAAAATATTAGCCATTTTATATGTCGGTGAATTTATTAACGAAACTACAGGTCGAAGTGGATAATTCGGTTTGAGAACTTTAGGTAAACCATAAATTCTAGGAATGTTAGTATCATGAACTGAAAATCATTACGAAAATTATTTCAAATTTGAACTCAAGAATTTAAATTTTTTTATTTATTTTAACCAAAAAGCATTTCATTTATCTCCCAGGATATCCTGGACATATCTCAGGAGATTCTAGGGATATTGCGAATAATGTCATACAGGACATTGATATAAATTTTGATTTGATTTTTTTTTAAACACAACCAATTTTTCAAATGTTATTTCGGCCTCGGGTAAGGGCCAAACCTCAAACTAAAAGATCAACATTTACTAAGCTGAAAAGAAATTATGATTAGGTTAGTGAGTTGATTAGTGAACCAAAAAAGGAATTTTAAACTTATCCTCAATAATTTTCTACCTTCTCTTTCAATATTTCTATCCTTGTGTATTATTCTTGTTACAACAGCGCAAATTGTGGCTTGTTTTGGACACTATATTATTGAGTGCAAAATTTATTAAATTCACAAATAAAATTAAAAAATGTGATTTTGGAAAATATATGTTATAATGAATTTAGATCTATCAAAATGTATAAGGTAGGACTGATTCACATAGCCTTACTGACGAGTCCAATGAGTCTGTCCGGGACCAAACATAAAAAATCTAATTTTTATATTATTGAAAGATAAATATATATTTTTTTAATTGATTGCAGAACACAAAGCAAATAAATATTATCGACCCTAATGCCAATAAAAAAATCTTCTTGACAATTATATTACTTGGGTTAATTAAAAACGATATCTATCGATAAAACAGCAAAGATGTCATCTAACTTTTTTTATAAAGCTGAAAAAAAACGAGAAATGACCGGGAATTTTTTTCCTTGATTAAAACAGCCACCCTGAATTAATATTAAAAAAATATTATATTATTAATTATTTTATTTTGATTATATTTATTTATTTTGATGAATATTCATAACTGAGGATTTACATATTCAACTCATTCATAATTTTGACAAAAATTGTATAGAAATAACAATTATATATAAGTTAGAACGATTACAAACTATCAAATTCTAAAAATTCTTTAATAAAAACACAAAATAAATTATAATAGAATATAAATTTTTAAATCTCAGAATGCTGATCCAAGTATTTAATTTTACCACCATTCAGCTACTAGTTTCAGTGACGATCTTAGAATTATTAATTGTAAAAAAAATTTCTGGTAATTTTACCACTTTCAGAGTAGGTCCGATTATTACCTACTCCCAAAGTAACGTTTTCACTGACATTAACGAATATCCACTTTTAATATGGAATTCAACTTTTTAGTTATGTAAGTTTCCAGACAGATTCTGTAAAATTACAATGCATTATGAATTTGTAGGTGGTGGTATTCTAACCAAAAATATTTGATTTTTTATTCAACATGGCAAGTTTAGCATCTACAGGAGAAATGTGAGTAATTATTTCATATTAAAAGAAAGGGAAAAATTCCCCTCTTCAAACGATTATTATTTATTGAACTTAATTTATCCTTTTATTGTATATTTATACTATATTTTTTATCAATTTTGTAAATAAAATTTTCCATAATTTATACCGTTCTGAAACACTCTTGTACAAATAATTTTAATTTTACCATTTTTTTAATTATTCTCCGCAACTTTGAAACTTTAAAATTACTTGTACTTATACTACGTTAAGAGCTGTTCAAGTACGCCTCGTTATCAATTATCAAATTTCAAGACGTGAGATTACGTTGGAAAAAGGAATTTTTAACAGTTTCTGTACTTTTACCAGCGTCAAAGAAATCAACACTCTGAAAGTAGGTCCATTTATTACCTACTCTGAAAGTCACAGATTCACAAGCAGAAACTCTACTTCTACAACGCCTTGCTATAGTGTCAGTCTAAAAGTGGTAAAGTTACAAGATTGGTTGGAACTTCTAACATGCAAGTGGTATTCATCCCATAATCAGAGTAGTAAAATTGCACCAATTTTTTGTTGGTAATTTTACCATTCTAAGTGGTAGAATTTTTTTATTTTTTATAGTATACTATTATGCTTACTAATACTAAAAAAAAATATTTTCGGTCAAAATTTGGAAAGAGTTCCAAGTTTTTTATTATTTTATGCTTTTCTCCCAGGCATTGAAATGCAAAAGTCAGCCGTCCTGATCGGAGCGCCAACTGTCGGATTAGTTCACTGGCGCGGATGCTAAGAAAATCTACTAATGCATACACCTACACGGTCGATGCATAGGGCTGATAATAAGTGACGCTTTAAAAAAAAAAACCGATTCGTGCGGGATTATAATCTATTCTCATTTCTATTATGTAAACCAGCGCGGTACATATTAATTTGATTGTTTTTTGTCATAAAAACTGATTTTGCCGTTATGATAGTGAAAAGTTCGATCTCTAAACTCCTTAACTTAGAGGTTATTGTAACATCGTGTGACTTTTCGGAAATCGGGCGACGCCATTTTCAAGCGCGGGAACGAAATTGAGTTCAAATATTGTTGGAAGGGACCGACCACGAAGGAATAGTAAGGAGTAGTATCCCTGTAAGTCAGTGGTCGGCACGCTCTTGCCCAGGGCAGGCTACCCTGCCCGGGCTGCCCAACGACCTACTTTCTGGGCAGGTACCTGCGAGCTTGGGCAGACCGACCCTTTCCTCAGGGGTCCTTTGTTGGAAAGTAGAACAAATTGACAAAATTTAAAAATCGTTAATTTTGTAATTAGCGATTTGAAAGTGATATTTTTGGAATCTGCGAATTTTTCCGATTTCAACGATATGTAATTTGTCTGTAAAGGTTGAAAATTTAAGAAGTATTTAGTATAAAATTGAATATTAAGCTAAAGTTTTTTGATATTAAACTCCTTCAAATTTTCAACTTTCTTAGGCAAGTAATATATCATTGGAATCGGAAAAATTCGAAGATGCTGATTATGCTATTTTCAAATCTCTAGTTGAAAAATTAAAAGTTCTTAAATTTCTTTACTTTGAACTGCCTGTGGACAAAAGACCCTTGCTGGAGAAAGCTCACCCACACTGAGGTCCGTGAATAGAACGAAAAGTACTAGAAAAAATTAAGCCGGGACGGGCCTGACCATACCTGAAAAGTGAGCAAAAAGTTTGCCGACCACTGCTGTAAGTGGGGAGTGGGACCAGCGACGTCCAAGAATTCGTTAATGCTGGCCACGAATGAAAACTCGTATGCACGGTGGTGCACATGCGCACTGGCGGTTGCCATGCCAACGATGTCAACACGTGTTTGAAGTTTCGAACTTGTGTTTTGTTTTGAACATTTCTGTGCTGCCGGTTTAGTAAAATAAAATTGTGAATGTGAATGTTTCAATAAAATTTAAAGAGTACATATAAAATATAAAAATTTTGCACATATTAACGTACAATATTTTGTTCACTGAAATTAACTTTATCCCTTACTTACGTAATCCATAAATAATTATAATAATGTTATTGTAGTACTTACAATTTCTAGATCCTTTTCGTATTTTTGATGCCATTTTCCTTCTCGATTTTAATTCAGGAACGTGATATACACCCAACAAAATAAAAACACAAACGAACATAACCTACATATGCATCGAGATGTCAAATATAATGTAGGGGAGTGGGTATAACACGTGGCTGCGAAAACAGCTCTGCGCATGTGCACGACCGTGCATACGAGTTTTCATTCGTGGCAAGCATTAACGAATTCTTGGACGTCGCTTGTCCCACCTCTGCTCACCAAACACATAGGGTGATACCACTCCTTACTATTCCTTCGTGGGACCGACTGACGTTAAATAAAATGGGTCTCTCAAGGAATGCTGAAATTAATTGATACTTATTGTATTATCATAAATTATAATAGAAATTTATTAATTTTTACTATTGATCCCAATAATGCAACTGAGTCATGCATTTGGGAAACGAATTAAACAAAAATGTCACGAAATGGTGCAATAGTGAAAAACGTTCTCTTTCTCTCTCTATCTAATAGGTAAATGTACAGTAGATATTAGTCATAGTAATTAAGAGTTTCCGTTAGAGACTAAACCGCGACAAAGAGGCGCCAAAAATCTGCGATAACAGGGAAGAAGGGTTGAATCACAGGATGTAATCCATGAATGAGCGTGGACCGATATCTCCGATCGACGTTAAACTAGAATTGTGATTGGCTACTAGTGACGACATTTCGAGTGCGAACCCTTCTACGCCATCAGATTCAAACTTATAAATATAGGAGCGCTCCTTCAAGACGCCAGAAAAAAGCCTGACGAGTGGGTCACGTGACCGGATTCCTACCTTTATACCGACACTTTTTTTATTCGTTAACTTATTTTCACACGAATACCCACATCGAGTTGAAAATTTGGGATAATGAATAAGAAGCTCTAAGAAAGGTGGGTCTGGTCCCAAGTGGAATTGTAAAATTTTCAGTCGAAAAAATGAATTTTCATTAAAAAAGCGAATTTTCAACAATTTTTTAATCGCTCGTCAATCCTTTAATCGCTCGTCAAAATTTTGGTTCTTTACGGACTGGGTTCGTGCAGTGTAATCTATAAAGTGCTGTCAAACTAACTAATTGTCATTAATCTTCTCGTTTCTAGTAGTTATTAAATGTTACAACCATTACCGGAATCAGTTCTAAACAAAAAGTTGTTCTCGTTCAACCTGCCAATTTTCGCAAGGTTGCTGTGTCAGGTGAATAGTGCATTCGTGTTGCCATTTCTGTGTGACGTCAATTACTCGATACAATGGTTCTCGAAATCTCTGAGGATAAATTTGAACTTTTAATGCAAATAATGGGGAATCTGGAGTCCTCACTTTCAGCTCTCCATAATAAAATTGACCATCTTACGCTGGAAAATAAAGAGCTTAAAGTCGAGCCAGAAAAACTGAGGTTAGTTATTATGGAACAAGACCGGAAAATCAAAGCAATGGATGGAGCGTTAATAAGCAACAACATTATTATTTTCGGTGTTCTTGATGAAGTCGACGTGGACCTGGTGCAGTCACTATCTGGTATTTTCAAGCAGGATCTTAATATTGAAATACGCTCAGACCAGGTTGAATCTGTTAGAAGGATTGGAGGAAAAATCCGGGACAAATCACGTCCCCTCCTAACTCAGCTACGTTCCTTTAGGGATAAAGAAATTATCTTATCGCTGCTGAAAAAATTACATGGCACTGTGATCAACATTGCGGAAAACTATACTAAGAAAGTCCAAACTGAAAGGAAGACTTGGCTCCCATAACTTGAAGAGGCTAGAAATTGTGAACTGAGAACTTCTTTGAGCTATAATACGATATATGTGAAAGGCAACAAATTCGAGTCAACCCTGTAAAAAGGAGAGCATTAAAGTGGATTATATGGCATTGAAAAAATTGTACACTTTAATGCCTATAAATCAACACAAATTCCGTTTTTGTCCGAATGTTGATTTAACGGCATTCGAATGCATTGATTGTATTCGATATATCCGGTCGGAAAAAGCATTAAATGGCATTCGACTTATTTGGTAATTCAACAGCATTGAACGGCATTGGTTCCATTCTATGCCTTCGATCGCTGAAGGCATTGCATGGCATTAAACTGATACGGTCATTCAAGTGCATTTAATGGCATTAAATCAACGGCATCACAAAGAAGCCACTTTAATGCCATAATTTTGTTGTGTGATTCAAAATGATTCGAACGAAAACTGTCTAATGCCATGAAGCGCATTCGGACAAAAACGGAATTTGTTTGGATTTATAGGCATTAAAGTGTACGATTTTTTCAATGCCATATAATCTACTTCAATGCTCTCCTTTTTACGGGGAAAGGATCTGTCAGCGTTGGAGTCTATAATCCAAAATGCCAAATTATCTGGAAACAGGGCGGAACCATTTGAAAAATGGAAAATGGGGGTAGCAAGCGGCATACAGGGAAAGGGAAAGCGCGAGGCCTCGGAATCCCCATCAGCAATTATCAAAGAGTAGGCGGGAAATCGTAGGAAAGGGAATATTCAAAATCAGCTCTCATCAACCAGGGAGGCGAAGTAGAAAAATATAAATGGTTAAATGAGTGAAACGAATCAGGACGAGTCCAAAATACTACAAACTTCTTCTTCTGGAACTGTCAGGGTCATGTAAGATTTTCAAACTCCTGTATTAATTATAATCAGTTTGATATTATAGGAATTGTCGAAACCTGGCTCACTCTAATTC
>CAKNYM010054176.1:43551-66028 GCA_932195095.1 Andricus curvator | reverse complement strand
TTTTTTAGAAGATTCAAGCTTTTGGTTGAAAATAAGCCTATTTTATTGAGAAAAAAAAGCAATTTTTTCTTCCCTGAAAGTTCATTCTTTTAACTGAAAATGTGAATATTTCATTTTTGGTTCAAAATGTATTATTAGTTTTTGAAAATTCATGTTTTCTGTTGAAAATTCGACTTTTTGGTTGAACAATGCTTGATTCTCTCGGAAGATTTCAATAATAAATTAATTTAAAAAATAAAGAAAGAATTCAATAAAGCCAAATTTTGCAAAAAACGTAGAATCCTCAACCTAAAAAAAAGTTTTTTAATTCAAACAAAATTCCATTAAATCATAGATAAATTTCATTGGCTCTCAGACCAAGAAAAGTTTGTTTAATTCAAAAAAATGTCTTTGATTAAAAGAAATTTTTTTTGCTCTAACAAAATTTTGATTTAATTTAAAATGTTTTTCTTAACTTTTAGGGTTTCGTAGCCCCGGGCAGGTGTTACAGGTACGAATTTTTTTAATTTTATGATATTTGGGCTCCGTGACATATTTTTTCTCATCAATTTTCTTATTTTCCAGACCCTAAAATAGGCCTGAAAAACATATTTTTCAACCAGAATGTAAAATTTCAGGATTTTTTAAATTCAATTTTTTTTTTTGAATGAAAAACCTTCTTTATATTTGCGGGTTGAAAATTTAACCCTTTTGCTGAAAATTCGTTTTTTTTGGCTTAAAATTTCAATATTTTGGATGAATATATTTTTCTTCATTGAATGAAAAATCATTCTTAGTTGAAAATTAAACAATTTGCTTAAAAATATAATTATTGATGACAAAGTTTGTCTATATTTCTTACAAAATTTTGTTCAAAATTCGTTTTTTTTTTGTTGAACGTTCATTTCTTTGGTTAGCACTTTAAGTATTTTGTAAAAAAATTTTAGTCAAGCAAAAAGTTTTTTTACTTAAAAATCACAACTTTTTTGGTACAAAATTAATTTTTTAGTTAAAAATTCATCTCATGGGTTAAAAATTCAAATATTTCGTTAAAAATTAAATTTTTAGTTAAAGATTCAAAATAGTTATAAATTCATCCTTTTTAGTCGAAAATTCAATTTACGAGGTTTAAAATTCATGTATTTGGTCGAAAATGTGTTTTTTAGTAGAAATTAATCTTCTTGGTTGATAATTAGGGTGGTCCAAAAATGCATTGGAAATTTTTTTTAAAGAATTTTTATTAATATTGTCCAGAAATTTATTCAAATCCACACAATAATAAATCCTTTTTTTTTTGTTTGAAAAAAAAATGATATTTAGAGGTGGAGTAAGCACCATGAAGTTTAACGCGTGTTTCCCATAAGAAAAAAAGACGCTTTTGTTAATTTTATTCAGAATAGTCAATATTAGCTAAATCGAGTTGAAACTCAAAATTTATTTTCTCAATTAGTCATAGAATATAGATAAAATATTAATTTTCAGAAATCATCCCCATAAGTCTGTTTTATAGGGTCCTGAAGAAACCCCATAAGTGAAAAATCGGGTTTTGCGATTTTTTCGCAGTAATTATGTTTTTGCGGTTTTTCTAATGCAAATTAATTATAATACATGAAATACTACGTTATACTAATAATTATATTTCTGCATAAATTGTTTAAATAATTTTTTATTGTTTTTAGCAATTTTCTCTTAGAATGGGGATAGAAAGTCGCAGTTTTTTCAAAAAATTTTAACTTTTTGTTTAATTTTCAATTAGAGCGATGTAACACTTCATTATTTTTAACAGAAATGATTGTTTAAGCAATTCATTATTATTGTTGATAATATTATCTTTAATTAATGCTAGAAATTGTGTTTTTTTTCTGACATTTTTAACTTTTTGTCCACTTCTTACTTGAAGTTAATTAACATTTAATTTATTTTAGCAACAATAATTATTCAAACAAATTATTATTGCTTATAGCTATCTTCTTTTGTATCAATACATTTAATTTCTTTATTTTATTTAATTAGAATTTTTCAAAATTGTTTAAATAGTTTATAAAGAATATTGATTTGTGGAATCAAAAAAATAATACTTTATAGATGTAAATAATCCTGAAATAATTTGAATAACTAAACAAATTCATAACATTGAACCAAAATTTCATAAAATATTAATATTAATTGAAGTAGGTAGAAGAAAAATATATTTTTTTATTGTTTTAATTAAATTTATTTAATATCCACGATTCTGAATGAAATTTACGAAAACGTTAATAAAAAAAAAAGATTTATTTTTGTGCGGATTCGAACAAATTTCCGGGCGATATGCATGAAAACTCAAGAAAAAAGAATTTGGACCACCTTATTGATGATTCATCATTTTAGTTGAAAATTCGACTATATTGTTGAAAATGCATTTATCTTTCTTTAAAAATTCATTTTTAAACTGAAAATGTAGTTTTTTGTTAAAAATTAATGTATTTTGTTGAAAATTGATATATTTGGTAAAAAATTAATACTCCAGTTGAAAATTTATCTTTTTTATTGAAAATTAAACATGATCAAAAAAGCAAAAAGCAAAACAAAAAAAAATATATGTATATACATTTTTCCAAATCTAAAAAAATAAAAGATAGAGAAAACTTATCTTGACTCGATAATATATTATTATAATAATTTTTATAATTGCAATTGCTGAATAAATTGAACTGATTAGAAATTAAGAAAAGATTAAATTGGATGACAAGAAATGATTTCACCTTTTTTACCTGAAAATATGTTTATTTCAGAAATGTGGTGCTTATTTAAGAGAAATTCTTATACAGGAATATGAATTACCTTGAATTAAAAGCATTGGGAACAAATTGTTTCCACATTTTATATATATTTTTTTAAATAGAATACATAAATAATAAAATAAGAAATGATAAATAAAATAACAAATATGTTTATTCAATGAGAGTATTTTATTTATTATTTTATAATTATACAGGTTTTAAATTTTCAAATTGATTTATTTATACATACTTTTGTTGAGAATTCTACTTTTTTGCTAGAAAATTAATCTTCTTAGTTGAACATTCATCTGCTTGATTGAAAATTCATTTCTTTGGTTAAAAATTCATTTCTTTGGATGAAAATGAGTTTTTTTTTGAAAATTTATGTCGCTAGATGAAAATTCCACTATTTGATTAAAAGTCCAATTTTTGGATTAAAAAATACTTTTCTAAAATGAAAATTTAACTAATCCATTTTTGGTAGCTGTTCCATTTTTAGTTGACAATTTATCTTTTTAAGTTGAAAATTCAACTATTTGATTGAAACTTCATGTATTTTGTCGAAAAAAAGTAAGATAAAGGAAAGCTTCAAGAGACTTCCTTTATAGTTTTTCAAGAGAAACAACTTTGGTCTTTCACATTTATTATTATCATTCCTTGATTTTGTGAAAAAATACAAATTTTTATTTTTCACAAAAAAAATTGAATGTTGCCTTCTCCAAGACTTATTTATTTTTCTTTGATAGATCTAAAATTTTATTTAAAATTAATTGCGATTATTGATATATTACAACTGTTATATTAACATATTATTAAAATATATTGCATAATATATCATTCTATTAATTATGATAATTATAATAATTGAATAAATTGAAATAATTTGAAATTATGAAAAGACAGAGCTAGATGATAAAAAATGACTTTACCTTCATCTTCTAAAAATATTATCATTTTTGCGCAATCACGTAGTAATGTTTATTCAAGAAAATTTGTTATCGACGAAAAAGAATTTCCTGAAATATGAGAATTTGTAACAAACATTTCCCACATTGAATATTTTTTTAATAGAATAAATAAATTATACAATAGAAAAAATACATGAAAAAAATATATTGATTAAATAAAATTCTTTTATTTATTATTTTTCATTTCATAATTTAACAATTTAACAATTCTGGAATTTTTAATTGTTGTCTGCAATTTTACAATTCCGTGTATTTTATATTTCAAATATTATCTTGTTCTGGAATTTTCCAGTGTCGAAAATTTGATTAATTATATTAATTTCCAAAAATGGAAAATGCCCGAAAATGAAAATATTCGAAACATAAAATTCCCCAAAGTATAAAGTTCACGACAATTTCTGATTCCCCATTCTGAACAATTAAAAAATCGCTTTAATAATAAATGAATAATAAAATTGAAAGTTGGTTCAGAAAACCTTTACATACAGATATTTCTTTATATAAATTGTTAGTAACAATTAGGAAAATTGATATATAATATCTTATTTGCAGTTCTAAAATCAATTTCAACTCAATTTTGAATAATTTAGTGAAAAAACCACTTTTCGAATTTAATAATGATAAGCACATGTTTTTGTTTACAAAATATTTATAACAACCATATAAATAATTTTTTTTCGTCTCTCAGTCAGAGAAAAGTTTCTTCAATTGAAAGACATTTCTTTCGTTCAAATAATCGTCAATTTTATTTTGGGAATTTTCCTATTCGGTAATATCACAAAACGTCGGGAATTTTTGATTTTCGACAATTTTATCATTTCGGGAATTTCTTAGGGACGGCTGAAAATACCGAAAAAATAATTATCGTAGCAAAATTTTTCACAAATGAAAGTTTCCGACAGATAATAAGAGCACCACGAATGTTTCTTCCAGAAATAAAAAATTCCCGAAGTCTCAAATTACGAATTTTCAAATCCCTGAAAATGGGATCCCTTAGAGTGGTCCAAAAATTTTTTTCTCGAATTTTTAAGAATAACGCCCGGAAATTTTTTCAAATCCACATAAAAATAAATTATTTTTTTGTAATAAAATTTCAAATATAACCCCCATAAGTATGTCTTATAGGGACCCAAAAAAACCCCATAAGTGAAAAAATGGGTTTCGCGAGTTTTTGGCGCTAATTATAATTTTTTTGCGTTCCTCAAAATGCTTATTGTTTTTAGGACATAAAATACTAGTATGTATTACTTAATTAATGTTAACAAACATAAGTGTTCAAACAATTTATTATTATTGTTAATAATATTCCCTTAGAATAATGCTAGAAAATTGCATTTTTTTTAAAATTTTCAACTTTTTGCCCAATTTTCGATTAGAGTGAAGTAAATAATTGATTAAAGTTAACAAGATTATTTGTTTCAACAATTTATTATCATTATTAATAATAATATTCCATTTGAATAAAGCTAGAGAGTTGCGGTTTTTTCTGAAATCTACCAATATTTGTCTACTCTTCACATAGGATGAGTTAATAATTGATTTAATTTAGCGAAAATAATCATTTAAACAAATTATTATTGTTTATAATTATCTTCTTCTTTAGTAATGCAATATAGTTGCGGTTTCTTCTGAAATGTTTAACTTTTTACCCACTTTTTACTTAATAAAGTAATAAATAATGCAAGTTAACAAACATAGTTGTTTTAACAATTTATAATTGTTTATAACTATCTTCTCTTAGATTAGTGCTAAAACTGTTGCGTTTTTTCTGAACTCTTAAATTTTGTGTCCACTTTTCACTTATTGAGGTGATAATTATTGCAAGTTAACAAATATGCTCATTTAAACAATTGATTATTGTTTAGAACTATATTTTCTTAAAGTAATGCTAGAAAGTTGCTTTTTTCTGAAATCTTTCGTTTTGCTTTTACTTTTTAGTTATTAACAAATAATAAGTGAACCTGAAGAAGAATCATTTTGTAAATAGTATTTTACTTTTTTAAGTGAATTATTTTGGCCCTTTTCCCAATGTTTAAAAAAATTAATTTAAACAAAAAAGCTGTCTTACGCAAGAGACAAAAACAAAGAATGGAATAAATAGGAGTACCTGTGAGAACTAGGTGTGTAAATGACTTGTAAAAATTTTGCTTTAAATTACAACAAGAAGTTTATTGCTAAGCGTAAAAGAAAAATTTGGAATTGAACATATTTTCGTGTCAACTCCCCTCCAGCAAAATATATTCACGAAAAAGAAAGAGATTGTTTAAAATATCTTTCTCTCTAATGTTTATTTATCATTTGTTCATAACAGTGGGTAAAAAGTTCAAAATTTCAGAAAAAAAACGCAACAATCTGGCAAAGATATAGATGAAAATAGTTATTAACAATAATAATAATTCGTTTGAACAATTATTTTTGCTCAACTTAAATAATTATTAGGTCACTCCAAGTGAAAAATAGACAAATAGTTAAAAATTTCAGAAAAAAACCGCAACTTTCTACCATGAAGCAGAAACAATATTATTAAGAATAATGATAAAAGTTTTAAACAATTATTTTCGTTAAGTTGTATTAATTATCACGTCACTCTAAGTGAAATATGGACAAAAGTTTAAAAATTCAGAAAAAAATAACCAAAGAATTGAATTTTTAACCAAAAATATAAATTTTCAACCGAGAAGATTTATTTTCTACCAAAAAAGACAAATTTAAAAATAATACATGAATTTTTAACCAAGCATTTGAATTTTCAACTAAAAATATAACTTTTCATCCAAACAGTTGAATTTTTAACTGAAAAATATAAATTTTCATCAATATGAAGCACTTACATTTTCACTGTAAAAAAAAATGAATTTTTTACAAAAATATGGAATATTCAGCAAAATAGTGCAATTTTTAATCAAGGAGAAGAATTTTTAACTAAAATGAAGAATCTTCGACTGGAATAGTTAAATCTACATTTAGAAAATAAATTATCAACCAAAAAACAACGAATTTTTAACAAACTAATTAAATTTTCAACCAAAGAGAGGAATTTTTAACTGAAAAAGATAAATTTTCAACCAAAAATGAAATACTCACAATTTAAATTAAAAAATAAATCTCTCACAAAAAATAGAATATTCAAGAAAATAGTAAAATTTGTAATCAAGAATGAATTTTCAAGTAAAATGAAGAATCTTCAACTAAATTTACTAAAATTTTCAATTGAAAAAAAAACAAATTTTTAATTCAAAAAACCTAATTTTCAACCAATAAAACCGAATTTTGAAGAAAATAGTTGAATTTCCAACCAAATTATTTTCAAAAGAAATCAAAAATCTTCAACCAGAAAAATGAATTTTCAACAAAGTAGTTCAACTTTCAATCAAGAAGTTAAATTTTCAACTAAAAAAGATAAATTTTCATCTAAATAACAGTTGAATTTTTAACTAAAAAAGATAAATTTTCAACCAAAACTGAAATACTCACAATTTCAATTAAAAAATAAATCTCTTACAAAAAATAGGATATTCAAGAAAATAGTCAAATTTGTAATCAAGGAATGAATTTTCAACTAAAATGAAGAATCTTCAACTGGAATACTAAAATTTTCAATTGAAACAAAAAAATTTCCAATAAAAAAAACGATTTTCAACGATATGGTTACATTTTCAAGCAAATAAATAAATTATTCGATCAAATTAGTTGAATTTTTAATTCAAAAAGACGAATTTTCAACAGAAAAATTGAATTTTCAACCAAAAAGATTAATTTTCTACCGAAAACGACAAATTTTCAACGAAATAGATGAATTTTCAACCCACTAGTTGAATTTTTAACTGAAAAAGATAAACGTGCAATAAAAAATGTATAAGTTAAATTTTTGGTTAAAAAAGTTGATTTTCAACCAATAAAACCGAATTTTCAACAAAATAGTTAAATTTTCAACCAAATTATTTTAAACTGAAATCAAGAATCTTCAACCAGAAAAATGAACTTTTAACAATGAAGTTCAACTTTCAACCAAGTAGTTCAATTTCCAGTTGAAAAATATAAATTTTCATCCAAATAAGAGTTGAATTTTTAACTAAAAAAGATACATTTTCAATCGAAAATGAAATACTCACAGTTTCAATTAAAGAATAAATCTCTTACAAAAAATAGAATATTCAAGAAAATAGTCAAATTTGTAATCAAGGAAGGAATTTTCAACTAAAATGAAGAATCTTCAACTGGAATACTAAAATTTTCAATTGAAAAAAAATAATTTTCAATAAAAAAAAAACGATTTTCAACGATATGGTTAAATTTGCGAGCAAATAAATAAATTATTCGATCAAATTAGTTAAAGTTCCAATCCAAAAAGACGAATCTTCAACAGAACAATTGAATTTTCAAACAAAAAATGACTTATTAACAACATTGTTGAATTTCCTACAAATCAGATTAATTTTTCACCATAAAGTTGAATTTTCAACCAAAATCGTGAATTTTCAACGAGGAAGATTAATTTTCTACTGAAAAAGTCGAATTTTTATCAAAATACATGAATTTCAACTAAAAAACATATAGATCAGTTATCACGCGGACCAGTTCGGATAACCGAACAGTCAAGCGGATCACCAGATTGGTTTCCCCCTCGGAATCAACCAATCATCGCAGGTTGGTGAATCAGCGTTGTCCAGTAAGCTTACCGATTTCTATTCTCATTCACGGTTCGCCAGAAGGAAGTTTAAATGAAAATGATTTGTTGTCTTAAAATTTATATTAATTATGATTTCTAGATGTACTAGGAATATTCTGATCTAGTTTTTAAAATCAGTTTACGTGGCCAATTTATTAAAAATAGGATTTGAATGAAAAAATATTATTTTACGATTATCATAATTTTTTATTATATAAATATAATAATAAATGAGTAAACAACTATCTCATTTAAATATTTTACATAATATTATACATAAAGATTACAAGGAAATTACAACAAAAATTTGAATAGATGTTTATCCAATACAATGGATGCTATATTGAAAATAAGTTTCTATGAATCTATACAAGCATACTATTATAGCTGCGTACAACTCGAAGTAAATTCCTCTTGTAATTTTCGTTAAGTTTTGATACTTTATAATTTTTCCATTTTTTGTTAAAGTCATGATGCAGAAATTCTGTAGCTTGCTCTCAAAAAAATCCTAGGCTCATTTTATGTTTTGAACAAAATTGTGCTACGTGGTAAAAAATCGTATGCAGTTTTGGTGTTACTGAAATTCCTACAAGTTTATAACTTTTTTGAAATTATTCCATATGTTTGAAATCTGGTCGTAATTTCAGTGAAGAACAGTCAAAGACTGTTTTAAACTTTCCATAAGTATCTACGTACGCCATGCAACCTGCTGAACATCCAACTGCTTTATCTTCATATATATTCTGAAGTTTGTCAACATTGTTAAGTAATAATAATAATACATTACATGCATTTCCTTCAAATGAAAACTGACCACCATTTGTGTAAAATCCTGCAACGTGACTTTTCTGGGCCCATTGTAAAGTAATATCAGGATACAGATTATGCATGTTACTACGTAGAGCGCATTAACGCAGCCTAACAAAAGATGCAGTTGTGGAGAAGAAATTACATCCAAAATTAATTGATTCTCATCTGAACGAAACAAAGGTGGATTGAAACAATTTTTTAAATCTGTAATCTTTTTTTTTATTCTTCCATAATTACACCAATCATTATAATTAGAAAGACAACTGGCTGATGTTCTAAAAGTACCACATGAACTTAAATTAGGTTTCGTGACATCAGATCAAATACACGGGCAATTACTTGCGTTATTTGCAAACCAGTAATGATGCTTGCAAGTTTCAAGTTTGTTGTAATTGTTCCACGATATTCAAATAAACAATTGTTTATTTTTAGTTGTGACCACAGAAGTTTCACGTTGTTGTAATTTTCTTGTGTATCTGGGGCAATAGCAATAATAAATATCTTTTTCACTCAAGTATCCTTCCATTTTTCAGAGCTTTAAAAAGTTTTTGTGAGATAGATACTATCTTTATTTTTTGATTGAATAGCCAGAATGAATTTCAAAGAACCTCCACCACCGTCAAAGCCAAAATTTAAGTTAAAATCAGAAATATATTGCGACTCTCAATAATATGTTGTGTAAACAGCATCAAATCATTACAAACAACAGCACATTTCATTGATACGTTTTTTTTTGTTTTCTACTGTTCAAAGTATTTAAAATCGTTATAGATATGCCAATAACATTAATTTCAATGTTATTTAAATAATAGATAATTATTTTCTTATTTGCTATTATATTCATATAATAAACAGATGATGATACTCGTAAAACGATATTTTTTTATGAAAATGCTATTTTTAATAAATTGGCCACGTGAACTGACTTTAAAAACTAGATCAGAATATTCCTAGTACATCTCGAAGTCATAATAAATATGAATTTTAAGGCAACAAATCATTTCTATTTAAACTTCCTTGTGGCGAACCGTGCATTATTCGCTCTTTCCAGAAATTGTTACAAGTCTGAAATTCGAAATGAGTAAGGAGAAAGAGAAATTAAAGCAAATTCGTAAGAATTGTAAATCGCGTTTAACGAAATTTAAGAGCTTCTTAAATGTTTGAACACTCAGTTTGCTGAAATAATCGATATAGAAGAAATTGAATTTCGTTTGAAAAACATAGAAGAAACATGGAAAGAGTGTGATAAGGTGCAAACAGATATAGAATTGTTATCGCCGGAACAAGACCTTGAGGAAGAAAAGTCCGAATTTGAGGATAATTATTTCAGTTATTCCCCAATAGCAATTAAAATGATTAATCGAAAATCGCCTGAAGGTTCTTTTTCGGATCCGAATTCACAAGAGACCGATTTTGTACATCGGTCGCGTATAGCTCAACTTGAAGCTGAACTTGTAGCTTGCCGTGACTTAGAACTCTCGACTTTGCGTGAACTTCCCTAGTAGAAATGTACGAACGGCGCAGTACTGACCCAGTACTGACTGCCGGTCTGGCAGTACTGACTCCCAGTACTGGGTCAGTGCTGGGCCAGTACTGGCTTGTAACGCTGTCCAGTACTGATTTTCGGAGCTTGTCCAGTACTGACTCAGTACTGACTATCAGTACTGGCACAGTACTGGCACACTACTGGCATATAAATAGCTCCTTATAGCAATAGAATATTGCGCGATATCCCATTTGATTCTAATTATGTTCTGTATTGTCCAAGGGATATCGTAGGAATAATCAGGGAGTTAGAAGGGATATAATGTGAAGTTTTATTAAAATACATATTATTAACATACAATAATGTATATTAAAATCATTTTTAATTCTGTCAAGTACTATACAATTTACCGTATCCGTACAGCCCGCGTACACAGTCGCGACTAACAAAAATTATACGTCCGAGATATCCACATTCGGATATCTCGCAGCAGCAAGGGTCAGCTCGACCATAGTGCAATAGAAGAGCCTCGCCCTGCAGTAACCATCTTGTTGATCACGGTAGCATTTATGCCAAGTAAGTATGATTTTCGACGCCTCGACTCCTGTCTTAAACACTCGGCGCGCCGTTTCGACTGCGAGAGAGGCAAATCGTTGCGCGCCCTGGCGCACCACAGCCGAACTTTTGCCCAAGGCGGTAAGATTCAAATCTTTAAATTTTAAATCAAATCTTTTATCCATGAATCGTGGTTTATCGTTCATACCATTATGATAGTTAGATATATGAATATACGAACTTATTTATTAAAGCTAGAATAAAAATTATTGATCAACATAATACATAATAAATAATTTACGATATCAGAATTTGATTAATTATTATTTATAGTGATTAATAATGCGATGAAATTGCAATATTATTATTTCAAGCATTTTACGTAGCAGAGCACCGTAGATTATTGTTAAACTATTGTAAAAAAATCTAATATACTAGATGAAAAAAAATCAACATGAATTAATGTATTTTCTCCTTTTTTTACGAAAGCGACTATTAATCATTATCATTATTATAAAAAGTTTCAATAAACTGCGTTACTGAATAAAAAGGGCAATCTATCCGGGCCTTATTCTTACCTGATCAGGGTCGTAAATACGGCCTTTTATCAGATTGCCTTAATTAAAAATAAGGCTAGCCTATCCGGGCCTTATTTGGACCTGACCAGGGCCGTTATATACATTTTTAAATCAGGCAACCTTATCAGGGCCTGGTAGGAGCCTTTTTTCAAATAAGGCTAAAAAAGACATTTTCCGCACGGGTCTCTTATGTTGACGCGCGTTGATTTGATCTTTAGAAAGTGGGATTAAAAAATATTTTACCATAAATTATATATATATATATATATATATATTTAGAACATTTTAATAATTTTTATTTTTAGAGTTTGATTTTCTACAACTCTTAACATGCTTTTTTATGTGGGGACTTCAAACAATTTTTGAGTGAAACAAAAATCTTGTCCACGATTTGATATTTTTCATCCTTCGAAAACATTCTAGTAGCATTTTTAAGAATTTCTTTAACAAATAAGAATTTTTATTTACCACCGAACTGGTACTGATTCGGTCTTCAGACCAACGTTCTGCCAGTACTGGCAGGATTCCGGAGGTCAGTACTGGCTGTCAGTACTGAATCAGTACTCTGCCGGTGGTGAATTCCGGCATACTACGGACATTTCTACTAGGGAATTGCAACGTTACGTGTCTCAACATCTAGAAATGATTCACCTAATCTAATCAACGGATGCACTTCTCTTTACCTAAACTTGACCTTCCTCAATTTTCGGGCGGTTATGAAGATTGGTTAGGCTTTCGAGACACATTTACGGCATTAATTCATAATCAGGAAAGATGAAAAAATGTACTTTTGCTTCAAAAATATATCTCTTGTCAGAGTTCTCAGTTTTAGATTGCATTTCGCACTGAGAACATCTCTTTTAAAATCAAAATGATAAAAAAACGCAGCTTTTAGACAATTTTTCTGCGTAAGAAAGATGATAGCTTTAGCTCTTCTAATATTAATGAGAATAAAAGTTGTGATTTCGAAAATAGGAGTGAAAACGTAAACACTCAAGGGAAGAAGGAAATAGACTGTGATGCAGAAAACCATAAGTTGAAAGTTTTATAATATATATATTTTTAAATAATTCTTTACTTGAAAATTAAAAAAAGTAGTTATCGATTTATTTACACATTCCACACCAGATTGAGAAACTTGAAACCCTCCTCTCTCCAATTTTTCTAATTTGCACAACTTATAAAAAGAAAAAAAAGCATCTCAGCTATTCTGCCAAAAAAAAGATGTTCAATAATTTTTTTTATATTTTCAAATATCACTTTTGACAATGTGTTAATTTTTTTCTTGAACTGTCTACCGTTGAACTTTCTGGGAGATTCCAGTCCGGCCAGGACTAACCCTACAGAAAATTTCCTGAAACTGTGTTAGAAAAGCAATTTCCTCCTAGCTCTATACTTGACCGGTTATTTTTACGGAAAATTCCGTTATACTAATCAGAAACTTTTTTTCAAAAATCTTCAAAATTGAATTTCTTAAAATAACCCGATTAATTTTTTTATTCAAATATTCTTTTTTATTCTACTTGAAATTCGACTAAAGAATAGTTAGGAATAATCAGAAAAATCAGGAATTCTGGCGATTTCTGACGAGAAACTTTTCGATTGCATATGTCAACGTTTCAAATTTGTAGGTGTTATTTCTTCCAATTTTCTTCCATCGATAGAAAAAGAAGATTTCTGAACAAGTACAACTCCTATCGACCTTATTTCATGCTTCAAATTTTTATTATTTAACAAGTTAATTTTCAAACAGAAAAATCAGGAAAAATTTTTTCTTCTTCATTTTTCGAAAATTCAGAAAAACAATTTTTTGAGCTCAGAAGTTTTGCTACTTATGAGGGCACCCTGAATCGTAAAATTTTATTTTAAAAAGTTATTAAATAAATATTTATCAAAAATATTTAATGTAAATTGAAAATCTTAATTTTGTACTGTAGATAACATTTTATATTAAGATAATATTGAAGGAAATTTAAGTATATTCTATCAGGTACTTCAGGTTGGAAAATAAAAAATGTCTGCAAGCTCAGGGATAAACAATAATACCAATTGCATTGGGACAAAACTTAATTTTTTTCAAAACTCAGAAAAAAATGGGGTTTCACCATAAGTGTATTTGGACATTATTCTTTATTTCCTAAAAACTATTCAATTGAATTATAAAACCCATAAAAAATTTGTAATGATTTTATTATTTAATTAAATAGCTTTCTCGAAATGAAAAATAATATCCATATACACTTATGGTGAAAAATCGGGAAGACTGAAAAATTTTCGAGACTGTAAAATTCCTGAATTAGAAAATACCCGAATAATTAAATTCCCGAATAGGAAAATTCCATAATAATGAAATTCCCGGACAGTTTATAATATTACCGAAATGAAAAATTCCCGAATGATGAAATTCCCGACAGTTTGTGATATTACCTAATTGGAAAATTCCCGACATAAAATTGCCGAATTACAGAATATCCAATCTAGAAAATTCCCTAATCATAAAATTCCCGAATTTAGACAAATGAAAAAATTTTTTCATTGACATTATTTATTTATTAAAAAAAAAATAATCAAATATTTTTATAAAAAAAATGGTAACGTTTAAAGTTTCTAAAATTACTGCTTGAATCTTAAATAACAATTATTGAAAAAATATACTTTTGAATGAAAATTTTTGGACGACTGAAAAATCCTAAAAAAATAAAATTCATGACTCTGTCAAATTCCCGAATTGAGAATTTCCCGAATAATAAAATTTTCGAATAGGTAATAAACTTCGCGACTTGGAAAATTCCGGAATTATAAGATATCCGAACTGGAAAATTCCTGAATTATAAAACTCCCGAAAGAATGAAAGAAATATTTTTTTCAATCAATATTATTTATTTATTAAAAATACAATCGTCAAATATTTTTTCCTCATCAAAGTTTCTGAAATTATTGTTTGAATTAAAAATAACAATTATTGAAAAAATATATTTTTGGATGAAAATTTTTGGACGACTGAAAAATCCTAAAAAATAAAATTCATGACTGTAAAATTCCCGAATAATAAAATTTTCGAGTATGGAATAAAATTCCCGATTTGGAAAATTCCCAAATAATGAGATTCCCGAACAGTTCATGGTATTACTGAAATGGAAAATTCTCGACAGTTCATAATATTACCGAATTTTAAAATTCCCGATAGAAAATTGCCGAATTATAAAATATCCGAACTGGAAAATTCTTGAATTATAAAACTTCCGAAACAATAAAAAAATTTTTATTAATCAATATTATTTATTTATTGAAAATACAATCATCAAATATTTGTATAAAAAAATATATTTTTTCCTGTGCAAAGTTTCTAAAATTATTGTTTTAATTCAAGATAACAATTATTGAAAAAATATATTTTTGGATGAAAATTATTGGACGACTGGAAAATTCTAAAATAAAACTCCCGAATAATATAATTCTTAAATAATGAAATTCCCAAATAAAACATTCCCGAACAGTTATATTACCGAATTTGAAAATTCTCGGCATTTAATAATATTACCGAATTTGAAAATTCCCGACAGAAAGTTGCCGAATTATAAAATATCTGAATTAGAAAATTCCCGAATTTAAATAATTAATTTTTTTTCAAATGAATAATATTTATTTCTATATCAAGAATAAATAATCAAATATTTTTATTCAAGAAAATATTTAATGTTTAAAGTTTCTAAAATTATTGTTTGAATTTAAAATAACAATATTTGAAATAAAAATTTGGAGGACTGAAAAGTCCCGGATAATAAAATTCCCAACTCTGTCAAATTCCCCAATTTGGAAATTTCTGATTAATAAAATTCCCAAATAATGAAATTCCCGAATTGGAAAATTCTCGAACAGGTTATGATATTACCGAAATGGATAATTCCCAAAAGTTTATAATATTACCGAATTTAAAAATTTCCGACAGAAAATTGCCAAGTTATAAAATATCCAAACTAGAAAATTCCCGAATTTAAACAAATATAAAAATCGATCATATAATCATATAATCAATAATTGAAAAAAAAACATCTTTCTGGATGAAAATTGTCTTCACATATTGTTATTTTAAATTCAAACAATAATTTTAGAAACTTTGAACAAGAAAAATATGTTTTTTTTAATAAAAATATTTTATTTTTAAATAATAAATAATATTGATTGAAAAACAATTTTTGTTATTGTTTCGGGAGTTTTATAATTCGAGAATTTTCCACTTCGGGTATTTTATAATTCGGCAATTTTCTATCGGGAATTTAAAAATTCGGTAATAATATAAACTGTCGGGAATTTGTCATTTGGGTAATATATCATAAACTGCTCGGGAATTTTTTATTCGGGAATTTCATTATTTGGGAATTTTCCAATTCGAGAATTTTATTCCATAATCGAAAATTTTATTATTTGGGAATTTTTACAGTCCTGAATTTTATTTTTTATGATTTTTCAGTCGTCCAAAAATTTTCATCCAAAAATATATTTCTTCAATAATTGTTATTTTCAATTCAAACAATAATTTTAGAAACTTTGAGCAGGACAAAATATTTTTTGTTTACAAATATTTGACGATTGTATTTTTAATAAATAAATAATATTGATTGAAAAACATTTTTTTTCAATTCTTTCGGGAGTTTTATAATTGAGGAATTTTCCAGTTCGGATATCTTATAATTCGGAAATTTTTTATTCTGGAAGTTTCCAATTCGCGAAGTTTATTACATATTCGAAAATTTTATTATTCGGGAATTTGACAGAGTCATGAATTTTATTTTTGAGGATTTTTCAGTCGTCCAAAAATTTTCATCCAAAAATATATTTTTTCAATAATTGTTATTTAAGATTCAAGCAGTCATTTTAGAATATTTAGAATATTATTAACTGTCCGGGCATTTTATTATTATGGAATTTTCCTATTTAGGAATTTAATCATTCGGGGATTTTGTAATTCAGGAATTTTACAGTCTCGAGAATTTGTCAGCCTTCCCGATTAATTAAAAAAAAACTCCAGACAGCTTTACCATTTTTCATTCTTTTTCATTTTTCTTTCATCGCTTTCAAAAGAAAAAAAAATAGCTTGACTAACTGAAACAAGTAAAACCTTGAAATTTCAAAAATTGCAAAAAAGCAAGGATTTGAAAAAAAAAATGTCTCGTGAGAAACAAAAAATTGCCAAAAAGAACATTCATGGTACGTCGACTAATTAGTACCTATCATTGCTGAAAATTTCTGAAAAAGGTGGGTTTTTTAAGAATATTTGTATCTTTCGTTCAAAAATTAAAAATAAGTTCACATATTTGTATTATTTTTGAATTTTCTTGTGGATTTTGAAAGAGTGCAAAAAGATGGATAAACTGAAATAAGAAAAACCTTATTTTATCCTTAAAATTTTTAACTTTCCATAAAGAATGTATGAATTTCGCTATAATAATTTAAAAAAATAAGTATCTCCTTATTTTTCACGTACAAAAACATATTTCATTGTCAAGCCAATCGTAACCATGTGTCTCTACAAAAATTATATGAAAAACTATTGCTTTTTCGTGATTATGCATCGTTTTAAAAAATTCCTAACAATTGAGATTTTTCATTATCTTTTTCTATATTTTCATAAATACCTCAAAAATCGCGCAAAAAATCAATGAACTTTGAGGAATATTTTGTAGCAAGCTATGTTTTATAAAAATTTCTAATTTCTTATTTATTACGGTAATTGTTTAGTTTCGTTAACCTTATTTTTGTTATATTCATATAATCTGAAATGAATTCGCTAAATTTAAAACACCAAAACAAACTTCATTCAAAGATCAATCAGCAAAAGCCTTTCTTGAAGAATTGTAATCGATTTTTCCTCAAAAGGCAGTTTTTTTACTTTAATTTGAAATCTAAAAGAGCTGAAACTTTTTTTTTAGCAAACAGTAGATGCACAATAAAATTTGATATCCACATACATACGTTGAAAACTAAAATTTAAACATTTTTTAAAGCCTCCAGGGGACTTTGTTTTCGCCAGAGAAAATTGTGTGTGCCCTTATTGTATACACGGTAATTATTACCCTTGATCCATAATTACTCCGGTTGACGGTACATAAATCATTGAGAAAATCATATGCAACATACATTTTTATTTATTTCATAAACCAATAATATTAATTAAGAGAAAAAGGTTACATTTTTAGAACTCAGGACATGTGGGAATTAGCATCGCTTAGCTTTCCCTGAAAGAATGGATGTAATAAAATTATATAAATAAATGTAAATAATAATAATGTACATGCGCCGTATAATAACGAGGTTAATATAATAATAACAGAAAAATAAGGAAAAAGATGGGATGACAAACAGATGGTAAAAATTCCCATTTTTTTCAGCTATCTGAGTCATGCTCATAACGAATTACAACTATGGCTGTTCGTTGAAAATTTTTGAAACTGTTCCTTTTCCTTTGGTCCTTCTGGATATAGTTCTTCGAGAAGTCGGAAAACTCAGGCGTTTGGATATCCTGGGTATACACCAGATCTCTAGATTTCAAAAGATTTCAAAGATTAAAAAATATTTCAAAAATTTTATATGGTTTCAAAGGACTTCACAAAAATTTCAGAAAGATTTCAAATGTTTCAAAGGATTTAAAAAGATTTCACAAAGATTTGAAAGCTTTTAAAAGATTTTACAAAGGTTATAAAAATTTCACAAATATTGTAAAGATTTCAAAAATTTCTGAAGGTTTCAAAAGAGTTTAGAAGATTTTGAAAGGTTTCACGAAGACTTTAAAGATTAAAAAATATTTTAAAGATTGCCAACGGTTTCTAAGGATTTCACAAAGATTTCAGAAAGATTTCAAATATTTCAGAGGATTTAAAAAATTTCACAAGGATTTAAAATTATTTCGACGATTTCAAAAGTTATCAAAACATTTTTGAAGATTTGAAACGATTTCAAATCTTTCAAAAGATTGGAAAGAATTTAAAAGATTTCCAAACGAATTGCCTCACATTTTTGAGTTACTTGAAAATTTCATTTTCTAGTTCGACATCATCAGTTGGGGTTAAATGCCAATTGGAAAAATATAATCGAATTCTAAAATAAGCTTTAAAGTAGCACTTTTCTTACATAATAAATAATAATTTATATTACTGAAGTATTTAATAAAATGCAACAGTACATAAATTGTTGGTAAAAAAAATTAAATCGCTCCTTGTTTTACATCTACAGCAAACAGTTATTTCACTATTTGATTTACAGAAAATTTTTTACTTTCACTTCCACTTCTACTTTTTCGAAATTCAGGATTGTCTTTTTTGTGGAGATTGTTCAAAAGAATTTTCAAAAAAACAACATAAATTTCGGAAAAGTGAAAATGAAAAAGTTACAAGTTACAATGACATTTTCTGAAACCTAAAAATAAAAAAATAAATGAATACAGTTTTAAAATTTAAGGTAACCCAAGAAGATAGTATAAAAATATGAAACTATCAAGGAATGTATTTGTGATAGATATGAATGGCTTTTTTCACGATTTATTTAATTTTGACTTCAGCTTTGTTATTAATAATTTCTGAAAGGAGTTATCTAAAATTTAAAAACTTTACTAAATTTTTATTTGATACAAGTATTTTACTGATATAATTTTATAAAAAATTTGATCTTTAAATAAGTGAAAAATGACTGACTCATATCTTTTTCAGTTAAAAAATAAAACGACGGAAAAAAGTATGAAAAAGTCCGTAATTCGTGACGTTATAGTTTACCATTTGTTCTAAACAAAAAGTCCAATGCGATTACATCAAGTTTTTCAAGTTAAAAAGAATCGAAATTTACAGGAAAAATCGTTATTCGAACCCAAAGTAACTGACACATCCTTAATATTTTGAGATTTAACTGGGTAAAATTACAGTCAATTCTATTTACCGAAGTTGATGAGTTCAAAGTGTTCAGCTACCAATACACTGGAACCTGAATTTCCTTAAACTGGATTTGTGCGTTCCTAGAATTGCTGCCCTCCGCAGTTTCTTGATGAGAGGAGCTGCGGGACCGAGAGAGAGGCGGTGCTCAGTCAAGCGTGACAAACAGCATGAGGGCCGTGCCTTTTTACGTTCGGAGTTCCTGGATTTGTGTCCAAGGCCACTGGGAGCCATGCCCGAAACCGTGCACAAATACAGGTTTCAGTGTATATGAAGTACGCCTCCAAGAAGTTCTGTTGACAAAAAAAAACGGTTTAAATGAATAAATTTTACACAATAAAGACGTGGTATAAACGCAAAACATTTAACAATGTTCGTATAAAAAAAATGAATAACAAAAACATTTATTTCTCAGTGAAATTTCAAAATTATTAAAATTATATAAGGATACATACCAGATTTTTCATCAATTCCAAATTCAGTATGAAAAGTCGTAGATAAAGTACATTACCATCTAAGAGCCCCATAAAAAACCTAGGAAATAGCAATTTTTTGTCGCTATTCGAACTAAATTAATAATGCTAATTACGCTAAACGCATGATTTACCAAAAGTACATTATAGGACATGTAGTCTAGAATTTTATAATTTTACAGTGAAAATAGAGTTCTTAAAATATTGAAGTGAAAGTTTTGGTATAATAAAGGTGTTATCGCATTTTGAGAAGTCACTTATTATTTCTATGTTCTTCATGAAGTTATGTAAAAAACAAATGAGAAATAAGTGACTTCTGAAAAGGAAAGGACACCATTACTTTACCCAATCGTTCAATTGTACTGTGAAGTTTTACATTTTTAAATTTAAAGTCAAATGTACAATTTTTTAGCAGTTGTAGAACTTATAACATTTGTAAAATTTGCGCATTCACTGAAAAAAATGGTAAGTTGAGCCAACTATTTAGTTTACAATATATGGTACTACTATTTCATTAGTTGGAACAACAATTTCATTAGTTGCAGTGACTATTCAGTTAGTACCAGAAACTAATAAAATGGTTGTTCTAGCTAATAAAATAGCAGTACCATAGCTTACAAACTAAACAGGTGGCCCATTTTTTTCAGTGTTGTATATACAATTTTTACAATTTATAAAATTTCTACAATTTTTACAATTCGATAACGTGCCGGGAGGTCTGTATAGTTATGCAGAGCAAGTCTGATTTTGGGCACTTGTTGCACCTGTACAATACTTAGTATTTGTACAGGATACACAACTTGTACAGTAGCTACAATCGGTGCAACCTTGACAACTTGAACTATTGTTGCAACCTGTGCAATTAGTACAATTAGTACAATTTTGACAGTTTCTGCAATTTTTACAGCCTGTGCATTTACTGCAATTGACATTACCATCCTTATCTGGTGGTGTATCAGCGAGCACCGAAATATACCAAAAATGGGAAAATAGATTAAAAATTAAAAAAAGTGCTTCCGCGACTCGCTTTGCCATTTTGCAAAAATTATTCGAAAAGTTAAAATATAAGGCGGGCAGATAAGGAGTGAGCAAATACACGATTAGCTAATCGATTTTCGAGGATTCTACGACTTTCACTTTGGGGCTCTTGTTAACTTTTCAAGACTGTTCAGTATAACTTTAGAGGAAATGTACTGACTGTTTAAACTTTTTCATCCTTTTTATATGCACCAGTGTTTCCTCAGGATTAATTTTGAGCAAAACTGGGTCATCCCCCCCTGTCTAGGGTCTTGCACCAAATTCGATATTGCAATGCGGAAAAATGATTATACGTAGTGGGAAATATCTTTTTCTAAAAAAATGTGTCACAATTTCGAAATCATTGATGTCGCTTGTCCTCATTACCGATTGGCTATTTTGAAAAACTAGAAGGAAGGATTATTTCCGAATTCAAACACCTAATTAAGAATTGAGTATCTGTTGAAGGACAGTGGCAACAAATTTCAAATTTGTGTGCATGGATGAAATGACGCAATTTTAAGATTTTTCAACCAAGAAGAAAGAAATTTTCAATATAATTGTTAAATTTTCAACCAAACTGATGAATCTTTATTAAAAAAAATGAATTTTCAAGAAAAAGTGTAATAGTTGATATTTCCACCGAATAATATTTTAATTTTCAATAAAAAACTGTTAAATAATATAAATTTCAACCAAGAAAGATTTTTCAATCAATAAAGAAAAAAAATCTGATCCAAAATGTTGAGTTTTTAAGTCATAAAACGAATTTTCAACAAAATAAGTGAATTTTCAACTGAAAAATATGAATTTTCTAGCAAAAATAAAATAGCTACACTTTTAGAAAAAAAAAATTCATTTTCAACAAAAAAAAAGCAAATTTTTAACTAAATAAAGTAAATTTTCAACAGAAAAGGTGAATTTTTAACAAAAATCGATGAATTTTTAATGAAAAATATGAATTTTCCACCAAATATTTTAATTTTTAATCGAATTTTCAACCAAAAAGGCTGATTTTTTCCAAAAAGAAGAAAATTTTCAACAAAATAGATGAATTTTCCACTAAAGAAGATAAATTTTCAACATAAAATATAATAGTTTAATTTTCAGTTGGAGAAATAAGTTTCTAAGCAAATAAACTAAATTTTCTACAACACAGTTAAATTTTCCACCAAACAAATACATTTTTCACGCAAAAGATTAAATTTCTATGAAAAAAAAAAATTTGTCAACAAAAAATTCAGTTGAAAAATGCAGTTAT
>CAKNYM010054176.1:31885-43541 GCA_932195095.1 Andricus curvator | reverse complement strand
TTGCAACCTAATATTTTAATTTGTAATGGAATTTTGTATCTAATAGTTGAATTTTTAAACAAAAACGTTAATTTGCTACAAAAAAAAAATTCAACAAAATAGATGAATTTTCCACTAAAAAAGATAAATTTTCAACAGAAAATATAATAGTTTAATTTTCAGTTACAGAAATAAGTTTCTAAGCAAATAAAATAAATTTTCTACGAAACAGTTAAATTTTCAACGAAACAAATGAATTTTTTACGTAAAAGATTAAATTTGTATGAAAAAAAAAATTTTTCAACAAAAATTAGGTTGAAAAATGGAGTTATATTTAGTTAAAAAATTAATTTTCAATAAAAAAAAGATAATTTTCAACCAAAAAAATGAATTTTCTACCAAAAAGATTCATTTTCTGCCAAAGAAAAATAATTTTTAACGAAAAACATGAATTTGCAACCTAATATTTTAATTTGTAAAGGAATTTTGTATCTAATAGTTAAATTTTTAAACAAAAATATTGATTTGCTGCCAAAAAAGACTGTTTTTTAAAAATAGAATAGTTTAATTTTAAGTTGGAGAAATGAGCTTTTAACTGAATAAAGTAATTTTTCAACGAAATAATTAAATTTTCAACCAAACATATGAATTTTCAACCAAAAATATTAAATATCTATTCAAAAAAAATGTCGAAAAAAATGGAATAGTTCAATTATTAGTTAAAAAAGTTAATTTCAAATAAGAAGAACTAATTTCCAATAAAGGAAATGAAATTTCAACAAAAAAGAGAATAGTTTAATTGTCAGAGAAATAAGTTTTTAAGCGATTAAAATATATTTTCAACCAACCAAATGATTTTTTCACCAAAGAGCCTAAATGTCAATGAAAAAACAAATTTTTGACAAAAAATTGGGTTAAATTTTCAGTTAGCAAAACTAATTATCATAAAAAAATCTAATTTTCAACCAAAGAAATGAATTTTCAATCAAAAAGATTAATTTTCTACCGAAAAAGAATAATTTTTAACAAAATACATGAAATTTCAACCAATTATTGCAATTTTTAGTGGAATTTTTAGCCTAATAGTTGAATTTTCAACCGAAAATGTGAATTCGTTACCAAAAAGATTAATATTTTACCACAAGTGACAAAGTTTCAACAAAATACAGAAATTTTCAAACTCGGTCTTTGTACAACCGTAATTTGGTGATTGTGAATTCTCTTTTGTTAAAGCTCTTTTGGCTTTAACAAACACATTCTCATCACGTATCTCGTGCTTCGCAGTGGATTTTGTCCAAAATATGATTTTTTATTTTCCAACATTAATTTCAATATTTTCAATAGAACAATTTAAAATATTTCAAAAGATTTTCAAAATTGTCTAAAAGAAATCTCCAAGATTTTCATGCAATTTTTTAATTTTGAAGATTTTTTTTTAATTTTAGGAAAAATTCAAATCTCTTAAATAGATATTTTGAAGGTTCGAATGTTTGAACATTTTTTTAAAATAATTTTAAACTCGAAAAGATTGCCAAATGAAGATTGATGGAAAAATATAAATTAATGTTTTATTTAAAGAAATTAATTCTAATAGAAAATTGAGAAAGAATTTCAAAAAAAGAAAATAAAAGATTCTAAATTAAAATTATTTAATTCAAGAAGATTACCTAGAAAAGATTAATTTCAAAAGAATATTTGAGAACATTTTAAAACATTTTAGAATATTTCCAATATTGTAAAAAAAAATCTGGACGATTTTAAGACAATTTTTTTATTTTTCTGGATTTTTTTTTATTTCAGGATAAATTCGAATCATTTTAAAATATATTTTAAAGTTTCAAACAAATTTCCAAAATAATTGAAAATTTAAAACGTTTTCAAGAAAGTTAACACAAAACATACACTTTTGATGATTTTAAACAAAAAATTTAGAAGCTGTTCAAGAAATTTGAAAGGTTTCAGGATATTCAAAATTTTTTTTGACATTCCTGGGAAAATTGAACATTACTTTTTCTTTGAAAAACTGATTTTTCAAAGCAAGTTTTCTAATTTTGCAGAATCTTACAAATATTTAGACAAAACATTTTGAAAGATACTTAGATGGTTTTAGAAGTCTTGAAAATCATAATAATTCTGAAATAATTTAATACTTACAAAAATTTACGTGAAAATATAGTTTCTTGCAAATTTCGGAAAAAAAATGTAAAAGCTTTTTGAATATATTGAAACATTTCAAAAGAAAAAAAATCCTGAGATTTGTTGGAAAATTGATTATGATTTTGTATTTTTTTTAAATTATTTTATAAATAAAATTTGGAAAGATGTCTGAAAATGTCGATAAAAAATCTGGAATACCTCAGGATCTTTTATTATTATTTTCAATTATCAAAAAAAGAATGCAGAAGATTTCAAGATAATTTTTTTATTTTTCAGGATTTTAAGATATGTTTAAAAATCTTAATTTTTTCAAAAGATTTTTAGAAGTTTCAGAAGTTTTGAAGATATTCGAAAATAATTTAAATCTTGAAAATATTTCATAAAATTTCAAAAAAAATGTAGATTTATGCATATTTTGGTAATAAATGTTGAAGCTTTTAAAGAATATTGAAACATTTCAGGAAAAAATAAAATTCCTAAGATCCCTGATAAAATTAAAAATGATTTTTACGTAGAAAAAAATAACATTCTAAGAGAATATTCAAAAAGATTTTAAAATATCTCAAATATATGCGTGAAATTTCAACAACAAAAATCTGGAAGATTTTAACTTTTGAGGCAAGTTTTCTAAATTTGTAGAACCTTTAAAAAATTTAGGCAAAAATTTTGAATGGCTCTTAGATGGTTTTAGAAGTCTTGAAAATGATAATTTAAAAAAAAAACAAAATATACAAAAATGTACAACAAAATGTAGATTTTTGCAGGTTTTGGAAAAAAATCTGAAAGCTTTTTAAAAATATTTAAATATTTCAGAAGAAAAAAAATCCTAAGATTCCTGTGAAATTTTTTTATGATTTCTTATTTGAATAAAAATTATGAAACAAATTCAAAAAGATATTAAAACATTTGTAAAGATTTCTAAAAATCTCGACAAAAAATCTGAAATATTTTAATATCGTTTATTATTATTTTCAATTATCAAAAAAGAATCTAGAAGATTTCAAGATATTTTTTTTTAATTTTGCAGAGTTTTAAAATATGTTTGAAAAATTAAGATATTCTAAAAGATATTTAGGAGTTTTTGAACGTTTTGAAAAGATTCCAATACATTTTAAAATTTCAAATAAAATGCAGATTTTTGAAGATTTTGCAAAAAAAATTTAGAAATTTTTCTAAGAATTTGGAAAGGTTACAAGAGAATACAATTTTTTTAAGATTCATGGAATAATTTTATATAAGATTTTCAGATCTGAAAAATGAATGGTATGAGAAAGTTGAGAAATAATTCAAAAAATTAAAACTGATATCCTAAAATTTCAAAATGGAATGAAAAAGATTTTAAAGCAAAACTTCTCAATTTTGTCTGATTCTAAAGTTATAAAAAATCTTGTAAGCTTAGAAGAGATTCAAGAGTTTTTAAAAGATTCCAAAAAATTTTTAACAAAATGTAGATTTTTGAAGATTCCAAACAGAAAATTTAAGAATTTTAAGAATTATGTAAGGTTTCAAGAGAAGAAAAAATTTTGCTTAAGATTCCTAAGAAAATTTAAAATGCTTTTTTATGTAGCAAAATTGATTTTAAGAGAGTATTTCAAACGATTTCAAAAACTTTTAAAAAATAATATGTAAGAGTTTAGGAAATTTGTTTAGATGATTTGAAGACAATTTTATTAATTTTCCTGGTTTGGACATTTTTTTGAAATACTGAATTATTTTTAAAAAATTTAGAAGCTTGAGAAGTTTTGAAAATATTCGAAAATGAATAAAATTTTGAGAAGATTTCATAGAATATCAAACAAAATAAATTTTTTTTTAAGATTTTGAAAATAAAAGCTTTTAAGGAATTCTGAAATATATCAAGACAATGACAAATTTTTCTTAAAATGTAAAACTTTTTAGTAAAGAAAAAAAATTTTTATTGAGATTCTTATGAAAATTTTCATTGATTTTTGAGTGTAAACATTAATTCTAAGGGAAAATTGAATTTAAATGATTAGCAAAAAAAGATTTCGGAAAATTTTCAATAATGATTCGAAAATAATTTAAAGTTTACAACAAGACTTAGATTTTTGTAGATTTTGGAAAAAATTTTGAAGCTTTTTAAGAATATTGAAACATTTCAGGGCAAAACTAAATTCTTAAGATTCTTGAGAAAATTGAAAATGATATATAATAGTAAAATTTTCAGTTCAAGAATTAGTTTCAAACCAGAAAAAAGAGGATTTTCAACAAAATAGTTACATTTCCAACCAAAGAGATAAATTTTCAAATAAAATTGTGAGTTATAAAAAAAAAAAATTTCTTCTACTAAAAAGATGAATTTGCAATAAAGTGAATTAATTTTTAACCAAAATTTCTCATTTTTGACTAACACTGAAACGATTTTGAGGAATTGAAAACAAAATGTACATTTTTGAAGATTTCAAACACAAAAAAGTTAAAAACTTTTTCAGATTTCATTTCGAATGACTTAATTCAAAATGATTTTGATTCAAAATGATAATCTTTTTTAGTTAAAATATAAAACTATTAAATTTTTTGTTGAGGATGCATTTCTGTTTCGTTAAGAATTCGATTATTTGTTTAAAAACTAAATTCATTTTTTCTGGTCAAGGATTCATCATTTTAGTTCAAAATTCATCTGTGGTTAAAAATGTAACTATTTTCTAGAAAATTCATGTTATTTGTTAGAAATTGACCTACTTTGTGAGAAATTTATTTTCTTTGGTATTTAAAAAAAATAATACGATTTTCGAATTTTGAAAAGAAACGAAAGTTGGCAAAAAGCGTCAAGAAACTTGTTTTTGGCTTTTTGAGATGAACAGCTTTGCTTTTTTGAAATTGAAAATTTAAGAAATTATAGAATATCATACACTGTCGAATTCGAGTCACTAGAAAATTCTTAAATTTGAACAATTAAACTTTTTTTTTTCATTCAATATCATTTACTTATTTAAAATACAGTAACTAATACTTTGATTGAAAAACAAATTTTTGAAAATGTTTTGATGTTTTCGCATTTAGAAATATATTTTTTAAATTATTTATATTCAAATTTAAATTAAATTTAAAATAAATACATATCCAAAAATTTTTAATTGCAACAAAAAACATTTCTCTCAACCAAAGACTTTTAATTCAATATAATTTTTTCTGGATTTAAAAAATGATGTTCTCTTAAATTTTTGTATTCGCTCTGAATTATTTTTAATTCATCTTGTATTCTTATTATTATTAATTTTTTTCAATTCTTTTAATTTTTTTTAAATTAACTCCAAACTTAATTGACACAATGAATTTTGATAATATTTTAAAATTGTTTTCAATTCAAATCACTAATTGTGATGAAACTTCACATTTTCGTATTCTAAGCCTGATAATATTTTCAAAGAATTTTTTGCCAGGAAATGAAGACCATATCTATTAACAAATAAGAAATACTTTTTGAAAGCAAAATAATTTCTTAGTCTTTAATTGGTATTTTTTCCTAAATCAAAATTCTATGAACTATATGAAAGTATTCCACATCATATCCAAAATCATGACGTTACAAAACATTTTTTCAAAAATCCTAAGCATCTTTTAAAACGGTTCAGATTTTTCCTAAAAATTTCGAAAAATTTTTCGAAAAGAAAGAAAATTGCCTCAAAATCTTCTAGATATGCTTCAAACAATTTACTAATATTTTGAAATATTCTCATGAAATTAATTTTGAATAAAAAAGAGTTCAATATATATCCAAAACAAATTATATTTCAAAAGAAAATTTGTATTTGTAACAACAAAAGAATAATTTTTCCACCAACAGGGACGAATTTTCTAACCAGGAAGACGAATTGAAAAAATTATTTAAATTTGCAACCAAAGCATTTTTTCAGGAAAAAAAATTCAACAAAATTATACATTCAGCTGGAAAAATTATTCTCATTGGTTGAAAATTTAACTATTTTGTTCTAATTTTTTTGGTTGAAATTTGGGTTTGTTAACTGAAAATGGAACTGTAACATTTGTACTTGAATATTAATCGTGTTTTGTTAAAAATTGAACTTTCTCTGTTAGAAAATTAATCTTCTTACTTGAAAATTAATTTTTTTTTTTTGATCTGAAATTGATTTATTGAAAGTCGGTTCTTTTTTGGTTAACGATTCATCATTTTCCTAAAAATTCATCTGTTTGGTTCAAAATTGAATTATTTTGTAAAAATTATTTTTTTTTCTTGTCAAAATTCTACCTTTTCGCAGAAAATTAATTTCTCCAGTTAAAAATTCACATTTCTCTTTAAAAATTAAACTATTTCGTTGAATATTAATTTCTTGTAAGATTTTCTATTTTAGTGGAACATACATTTCTTTGGTTGGAAATCAAATTATTTTGGAAATTGTCGTTTTTTTGGTCGCAAAATTAATTTTGTTAGCTGAAAATTTAACTATTCGAGTTTTGCTGAAATTTTTTTTTGTTTTCTTTTTGCAGGAAATTCGACTTTTTCGGTAAAAAATTAATCCCTCTAGTTTCAATTTTGTCATTTTGGCTAAAAATTCATCTTTTAGCTTGAAACTTCAAAATTTTGTATTCAACATTCAGCAACGGAAAAAAATGAAGTTTTGACGAAATAGTTAAATTTTCAACAACAAAAAAAGATAATATTCAAAAATGAATTTTTGTCCAAAAAGGTGAATTTGAAAAGTTAAAAATTGGACTAAAGATTAATTAAGATTAATTACAAATTATTTTTAACTGAAAATTTCACAACTCGATTTTTATTGTGAATTGATATTTTTTAGTTAAAGATTAAACTGTTTGATTTAAAATCATTATACTTTACGATAAATTTATCTTTTAAATAGAAAATTAATTTAACATTTAACATCCAAAAATTTTCACTGACACAAAAAAACATTTCTTTGAACCAAAGACTTTTAATTAAAAATAATTTTTTTCGATTTTGAAAACGTTGTTGCCTTCTCTGAAATTATTTTTAAATAACCACTAATTCTTTTAAATTTATCTTACATTCGTATCAGTTTGATCAATTTTTTCAACTGTTTTAATTTCCTTCTAAATTTACTCAAAATTTAATGAATTTAATTAATTTGTATAATATTTTTATATTGTTTTCAATCCAATTCACTTAAATTCTTAGAAATTTGTCCTAATTTCATATAAATTTAGCTGCAATTCTTATAAATTTGATCGAATTCTTTTTCTAAAAATTCCTAAAATTGCCGTAAAATTTTCGCGATTCTTTTTTTAAAATTTGGGAAATTTTTCCTTTTTTTGTCAAATGTGTCAAGTAGAAAAAAAATTGCCTCAAAAGCTTCTACATATTTTTCAAAAAACTTAAATAACATTCTCAAATTAATAGAAATCTTTTTAAATATTCTAATAACATTTATGTGTAAACAAAATCATTTTATATTTTCTAAGGAATCTTAAAAAAATATAATTCTCTCGAATCCCTTCAAAATTTATTTGATAAATGTATTATTCATTGTTTTATAATTTAAAAATTTGTTTATTTTCAATATACGGGAATTTTACAATTCGAAATATAATCTTTTCAGGGAATTTAATTAATTGCATTAATTAAAAATCTTAGAAATAATTTTTTGTTCTTTATTTTTTATTGAATTACCTCTCATTGTTATTTTTTTCTACAAAACAAAAATTTCGAATTAAAATATATCTTTTAAGTGCAGAAAATTTTTAAAACTTCTTCAATTCCTCAATATCTCTCAAACTGACTCGAATTATTCATGAATTTTTTTTAAATCTTTCAACACCAAAAAACTGTCTTAAAATCTTTTAGATATTTGTTCTAGACTCAAAAATCTTCAGAAATGTTTTAAAATATTTTCAAATATTTTCATGGAATTAATTCATCAAAATAAAAAATCATTTTAAATTTTCCTAGGAATTTGAAAAAAAATTCATTCCCTTGAAATCTTTCAAATTTCTTGAAAAACTTCTAATTTTTTTGTTCGAAATCTTCAGAAATCTACATTTTGTTTTTAATTCTTTGGAATATTTATATTTTTAGTTGAAAATTAAACAATTAAAATCATTAAAAATTAATACTTGAGCTGAAAATTTTCACTATTCGATTTCTGATACAAAATTAATATTTTTTTGTTGAACATTCAATTATTTGGTTAACTATTGCATTTTAGTGAATAAAGTTAATCAAAATTCTAATGATCATAAATGTTTATAATGAAGTTACTTCAAACTTCGAAAATTTCTAAATTTACCACAGCTTTAAAAATTACCTCAAATTTCCGAAAATTTCCAATATTAATAAATGTTCAATAATATAAAAAATTCTTTTGCGAAAATTATTATTTTTCATACAAAGAAATCAAGTTTTCTCTCCTTCAAGACGTATTTTTCTAATTGTAAAACAATTTAACTATTCATAATTATCAGAATCACATATAAATAATATATATTATATATTATTATATTAATTATTATAGTTAAAATTATTGAATAAATTGAATCAATTGGAAAAAATAAGGAAAAAATAAAAGTAGGCCATAAGAATTAATGTCACCTTCGTTTTCTAAAAATATGATTTTGTTTTAAAAAATGTGGCGTTTACTCAAGAAAATTTCTAATCAGCAAATCTGAATTACCTTGTATCAAGAGAATGCGGAACAAATGCTTTCCGCATTGAATATTTTTTTCAAATGGATAAATAATGAAATATAAAATAATAAATAAAATATAAAATATTTTCATGCAATAAATGTATTTGTTGAATTTTTTATTTATAATTTTTCGTTTTATATTTCAAACATTTTTAAATTATTAAAATTATTTAGATTCAGGAATTTTATAATTTGCTCTCAGCAATTTTATTCGCCGATTTTTTTTCTATCGGGAATTTTCAAATTTGGTAATATCATAAACTATGGGGTATTTTATTATTCTAGAATTTTAAATTGTCCGCAATTTTGTAACTTCGGGAATTTGATATTTTGAATATGTATTTTCTTTTTTTGGAATTTTATTTATTCCAATAGTTGATTTTTAATTTAATGGGAGGACTGAAAAATTCCGAGAAATAAAATTTGAACAATTAAATTTTTTTTATAAATATTCTTCTATCTATTAAAAATACAATTATTCAATTTTTGAAAAATAAAGAATATTTTTAAGGTTTAAAGTGTCTAAAATTATTGTTTGAATTTGAAATAACAATAATTGAAAAAACATATTTCTGGATGAAACTTTGTTTCCATTATTGTTATTTTAAATTCAAATCAATAATTTTACACATTTCAAACCTTAAAAATATATATTTTTTTAAGATTTTAAATTATTTTATTTTTAATAAATACAATAATATTCATGAAAAAAAATTAATTGTTTAATTGTTCACGATTTTAAACAAAGTGGAAGTTCCCTTAAGAATTATGTAAGGTTTCAAGAAAAGAAAATAATTTGCTTAAGATTCCTAGGAAAATTTTAATTTTTTTTTTGTAATAATTGTAATTGCAATTGTTTAAAAAAAAGAAGCTTTTTAAGAATTCTTAAATGTATCAAGACAATGACAAATTTTTCTTAAGATTTAAATCTTTTTAGTAGAATTTAGAATGTTCGGAAGTTTAAAAAAATTTATATAATTGTAAACTTGAAAAGATTGCAAAATTTGTTTAAACAATGTAAATATTTGAAGGTTTCAAAACAAAAAGCTTCTCAAGAATTTTAAAAGGTTGTTAGAGAATAACAAAAATTTCTTGAAGATTCATGGAAAAATTGAATATGATTTTTTTTTAAATTATTTTAAAGAGAATATTTAAAAAGATTTCTAAATATTTCAAATAAGTAAAAAATTTCAACAACTTTGTAGAATCTTTAAAACATTTCAGCAAAAAAAAAATTATAAAGAAAATTTGAAGAGATATCAAAACATTTTAAAAGATTTCTCAAAACGTTGAAAAAAATATATTCTAGGATCGTTTATTATTATTTTTAATTATCAATAAAAATGCAGAATATTTCAAGATGATTTTTTTAATTTTTCAGGGTTTTAAAATATGTTTATGAGGCTGTATTTTTCGAAAATATATTTAGAAGTTTTGAAGAGATTCGATGATAATTTGAATCTTTAAAATATTTCAAACAAAATGTAGATTTTTGCATATTTTTGAAAAAAATGTGGAACCTTTTGAAGAATATTGAAACATTTAAGAAGAAAATAAAATTCCTAAGATTGCCGAGAAAATGAAAATAATTTTTACTTGGAAATAAAAAAAATTCAAACTTTTTCCAAATTCTAAAAGACCTGAATATTTTTAAACGGACTCAAAATTTTCTCACAATGTTCATCATTATTTTCAATTATCAAAAAGGAATCTAGAAGATTTCAAAATATTTTTTTTCAGGGTATTAAAATATGTTTGAAAAACTAAGTTATTTCAAAAGATATTTATGAGTTTCAAAAGTTTTGAAAATATTCCAATATATTTTAAAATTTGCAAAAATTTCAAAAAATTCAAAGAAAATGTAGATTTTCGAAGATTTTGAAAAAAAATTATAAATTTGTTCAAGAATTTGAAAAGTTTACAAGAGAATGCAATTTTTTTAAGAATCATGGAATAATTTTGAATAATATTTTTGAATTTGAAAAATGAATGGTAATAGAAAGTTGAAAAATAATTCAAAATATTGAAGACGATTTCCTAAAATTTCAAAATGGAATGTACAAGATTTGAAAGCAAAATTCTTCAATTTTTTCAGAGTATGAAGTTATACAAAAATCTTTATTTTTTTTCTTTTTATTTATTTTTTTTTCTTCTTCTTGTTCTATTTTCAGAAATTCTATACCTTTACAAATTTATTATTAATTTTTTTTATAGATCGCCTAGCTTCTGTTTTAATCCGAAAAATAACATTAACAATAAAAAAATTAAATTTTTGGAAAAATAAAAAAGGTATGGAAAAAACTAGTAGAAAAAAGTTGTTCACCCAAAAACGATCTACAAATTTGTTATAAATTATTTTTTGATAAAATGCGTATTTTTTTTTTTTAGATCGCAAATGGTTTAAAAATTAGTTGGTTTTTGTTGAGGATTCAAATAATTTCTTGAAAATTCGTATTTTTTGTTTCAATTTAACTGTTATTGATTGAAAATTAAAATATATACCTTTTAGGTAAAAATTTAATCTTTTTGGTCGAAAATTCATTTGCCTGGTTGAAAATTAATTTGTTTAACTAAAAATTTACCTACATTTTTTGTCAACATCTTTTTTTCTGATAAACATTTAATCTTTTTTGTAGAAATTCATTTGTTTGGTTGAAAATTCAATTATTTTGATGAAAATTTACTTTATTTGCTTAAAAACTTATTTCTCTAACTGAAAATTAATGTATTATATTTTTTGTTGAAAACTAATCTTTTTTAGTTGAAAATTCATCTATTTTGTTGAAAATTTATCTTTTTCTTTTAAAAAATTATTTAAAAATTCTGGTTGAAAATGCAACTATTAGGTTGGTGTTCCATTAAAAATTAAAATA
>CAKNYM010054176.1:0-10849 GCA_932195095.1 Andricus curvator | reverse complement strand
TTCTACCCCTAACATCCTGCGCCAAACACCTTACCCGTAACATCCTACCCCTAACATCCTACCCCTAACATCCCACCACTAACATCCTACCCAAAACATCCTACCCCTATCGGTCCCTCTTGACCCCTAACACTCTTTCAGAAAATAACCATCCCTTAACTTTTCCGCCGACCACCCCACATTTGCTCACTTTTCTTCTACTTCCCCTACCCTTCACTACTGCCCCTTACCTACTGACCTTTCCCAAATACACTTATTACACATCCCTAACATCACCACCCCTACATTCGTTCACATATATACTTTTTTCACATACTTCCCTCTCTAATCACCTAAGTTCCCGTCCCTTATTTCCCCTCTCTTCCCCTCTTTTATTGCCCTTCCCATACTGATCCCACTACCTCCATTCTACTTCCTCAACCATATAGTTTTTGGGTGAAATAGTAATTATGCATTATATTTTATTACATGAAAAATTATTTTTCCCCTAAAATAAAAGAAAGACGACTGGTGGAAAATTTTTTTACAAAAACGTACATTTCTACAACTGTAATATATAATATTTTTATATAAATATAATATATAAATAGAAATAGAATAATAAAATAATAATATATACATAATAAAATAGTAATATAAATAGAAAAGTAAAAAAATTAACAATAAAGTATAAGTTTCTACAATTCAAAAATTTGCATAACTTTTTAGGAATAATTTTTTTTTTACTTTCTTGTAAAAATCTACAAGGTATTACAGAAAACTAGAGGATTTAAAATTTTTTTAATTTGGGTGTTTGACGTTATAAAAACACTTTTAATCTTACGTGAACTATTGTAGAAAATTACAAAAAAATATAAATTTTTACAAACAATACTTCTAGAATCTGTATCAACGTTTCGACTTATACTTTACTGTTCAATTTTTGTAAGATATGTAATATATATGTTTCTACAAAAAACTACAATTAAAAAAAAATAATATACTTTTACGAAGAATTTTTTCTATTATAATAAATCACATTGAACTGTAGTTCCATTATTGAAAATTAAACAATAATTTATTTTACAGGACGATTATGAATCTGTTCAAAATTAAGCAAGTTACAGATTTTAACTTTAAAAATAGAAAATTTTCAATTTGAAAGCCTCAGTAGTTAAACAAATGTAAACGTTCGATTGAAACTTTATAAACTATTCTCAATTTTTAAATAATTTCAAATTAATAGATTCATAATTAAACGCTCTCATTCAATTCCAAATCCTATACAAATTATAATAATTTGGAATTTTTTAATTAAGGATAATATTTTTTTGAATAATAATAATTATTTTAATTGTTTATTTAAAATCAGCAATTATCAATCAAATATTAAAAACTAAACAATTTTAAACTGAACTATTTAAAAAAGAAAGCCTCGAATAGTTAATATTTCAGAGCGTTAAATTTAAACTTTCAACGTTACAATTTTAATTGTTTTATTTAACAAATGTTTAATAAATGTAAGTGAAATTATTGAATTTTCATGCATAAATATAAATTGAACAATTATAAATTTAGAAAAAATTTGAGTTAGTTTAAAACATATTTACAAGTTTTGAGAAAATCCAAACTTAATTTAAAACTGGAAAATATTTTGAGAAATAAAAAACTAAATTTATATCTCTGAAGGTTTCGGGATAAAATGTTTAAGTTTTTCAAGGATCTTTAAAGGTTTTATGAGAATAAAAAAACATTCCTCAGTTTGCTGGGAAAATTTTGAATGATTTCTTATTTAGAAAACTTAATTTTAAGAGAATATTTAAAAAGATTGAAAACAAACTTTTTTGATTAATAAATGACAATTGAATAATTATCAATTTTAAAAATAATCGAGCATGTTTAAAATATATTTAAAAGTTTTAAAAATATTACAAAATAATTTAAAACCTGAAAAGATTTAAAAGCATTTAATACACAATGTAGATTTTTGAAGATATCGAACACAAAATTTATAAGCTTTTGAAGCAATTTAAAAGGTTTTAAATGAATGAAAACTGTGTATCAAATTTCCTAGAAAAAATCACAATAATTTTTTTCGTTTGAAAAATTAATTTTGAAAGATTACTTAATAATATTTCCAAAATTGCCAAAAAAGAATCTTGATGATTTTAAGGTAGTTTTTTTTTACTTTTGCAGAATTTTAAAAAAATTGTAGGAAAAATTATTCCGAGTTCCGGGATAATAATATTATTATTAGAATTTTGGAGATTTTTTGAATTATTTTTTTTGAACAAATTTTTAAGAGAATATTTAAAAAGGCTTCGAAGCAAATTTTAATGTATAAATTAATGTTTCTAGCTTAAAATTGCTTAATATGATATACTTTTGAAATTTTATAAATTAAAGGTATAAAAGTTAAAATTTTGCAGTTGAAAGGCTTTTAATTAAAAAGTGGAAAAAGTTGAAGAGTGTTAAAAGTTTCCATTTTATACGTGTAAATTATTGAGCGATTGAATTAACATTTTTTTAAATTTAATTCTAAAAGTTTAAAATTCAAACCTATGTATTTCACTTTGAGTGTCTTAATTTGCGGTTGAGTTTTTATAACTTCCAGTGAAACATTTTTTATCTTCAAGAGTTCTAACCTTTAATTTCAATGCCCGATCAATTCTTTCTCAATTGTTCAATTTCTATCTTCAGTCAAAAAGTTGTTTTTTTTCGACCTAGGATGCAAAATATTGAGAACATTGCAATTACATAATTTTAAATGACATATATGGTGTCCAATCGATTGCTATTGTATATTCGACAAAAAAATCTTCAAATGTAAGGTTTTTTGTTGTTTAATAATGATTATTCATCATTGTCTTTTAATATTCTACCATTTCTTCAAAGTTGAATCATCGAAGCTCTTTTTGTAATAGCGAACATGTATACATGATCGCATCTTAATTTAAAATCTCATTGCAATATTCTAAAATTTGTCATCCTAGGTCGAAAAAAAACACATTTTTTGCTGCAAAACATGTAAATTCATTTAGATTCCTGTAGTTGTAATTTTTTGTAAATACTTCTAGAAAATTAAAACTACAATAAAATACGACAGTGTACGTGAAGATATAAAAAAAGTCAAAAATACGTCTCAATAATAGAAAAAAGTTGTACTTTCCTGTAATTTTGGTTGTAATTTGTTCTATTTATTTATAGATTCCTGTAAACAATAGTTTTAGTTTTCTGTAATTTTTCTTGAAAAATTTTCCATTTTCAGAGCACTCCCAAACCTCCAAAAACAGTGAAGCGGGTAAAGAGAACCAAGCGATAATATATTGATGACGACTTCTGACCTTCCTACAATATAATCATAAGCTGTTGTTATTATAAACTGAACCTATGGTCTAGTATAATGTTAAAAAAAAAAAAAGAAAATACCTAAGAAGAATTAGCATGCTTGCCTTCAGATTATAGTCGAACTTAAGTCCGCTGTACTATACACCGGTTTTACTGCGATTTTCCTTGTGTACTATGAAAAAAAAAAAAAAAAAAAATAGTAGGTGAATACTAGTGCAGATATTTCAAAGATGGGCGCAGCCGCTTTGGTGTAGAATCAGTCGAGTTTTTTCTCAGGGGTGAATATGTAAATTCAATATAATAATTTAATAATAAATGTTTACCAGGATGTATAGCCTTTAATAAAAAGTTATTACTATATCTCAATCTGCCCTTTTCTTCTAGAGAATAATTATTTTTTCCATAATTATTATTATAATACTCTGTTCGTAACATTTTTAATCTTTCTCTAAAAAATAACTGACAAAAATTTAAGATTTATTGATGCAAAATTTTAATATAACATTTTCAGTTAAAATAATTATTGTTCAATCAAGGAAAAGGAAATTTTCAACAAAATAGTACAATTTTCAAACGAACTGATAAATCTTTGATAGAAAAATGATTTATCAACACAAAGTGTAACAGGTGATATTTCCACCAAAAAATATTTTCATTTTCAATAAAAAAACTGATAAACCAAAAAATATGAATTTTCGACAGAAGAGTTGAATTTTTACCCAAGAAAGATTATTCAATCAACAAAGATAAAAAATCTGATCCCAAATGTTGACTTTGAAAATCATAAACACGAATTTAAAAAAAAGGTTGAATTTACAACACAAAAATATGCATTTTCTATCAAAATAATTGAATTTTTTACTGAAAAAGACAGGTTTCTAATAAAATAAGTGAATTTTCAACTGAAAAAGTTCAATTTTATAACAAAAATGGAATAGTTACATTTTTAGTAACAAGAAGAATTTTCAAAAAAATGTGTTACATTTTAACAAAAGAAATAAACTTTTAACTGAAATGATACATCTTCAATCAAAAGAATAAATATGTAATCAATAGTTGAATTTTCAGCCCAGAAGATGAATTTTCTACCAAAAAAAGACAAATTTTGAACAAAATAGATGAATTTTCAACTAAAAAAAGATAAATTTTCAACAAAAAATAGAATAATTTAATTTTCAATCAGGAAAATAAGTTTTTAAGCAAATAATATAATTTTTCAAAATAATAGTTATATTTTCAATAAAAAAAAACTAATTTTCAACCAAAGAAATGAAATTTTAACCAAAAAGATTGATTTTCTACCAGAAAAGAATAATTTTTAACGAAATACATGAATTATCAACCAAAAAGGTTAATTTTATACCAAAAAACGATAATTCTTTTAACAAAATAGATGAATTTTCAACGAAAAAGTTAAATTTTCCACCAAACAAATAAAGTTTCTAACAAAAAGATTAAATGTCTATAAAAAAAATTTCGACAAAAACTTTAGTTCAATTTTTAATTACAAAAACTAATTTTCAATTTAAAAAGACTTATTTTTAACGAAATACATGAATTTTCAACCAAAAAGGTTGAATAAAACGATCAATAATAAAAACCATTTAAAAAAAAAAAAAAATAAGACTAAAAAAAATGAAAAACAAAAATAGATCAAGAAGGTAAAGATTTTGTAGATATAAATATTTAGACTATAAGCAAATCTAAAATTCAATAAATAAATAGATATGAATTATTATTTTATTATTTTTATCATTTACTATACTATTATTATTTTAATTAATTATAATTTTCAATTCACAGTTTTAAACAAAATTAAGGTGTATATACAAATAGATATACAACAGTATTTTTATAGATAATTAATTTGTAAAAAGTAAAAAAAAAAGTTAATAAAAAAGATTAAAAAGTTAAAAAAATAAAAGAATAAATAAAATTCAACAAATAACTAGATAAATATAATGAGGACAATAATTTGAATACAGATAAAAACAGATAAAAGTATTATTAAAAATAATGGTAACATTTACACTTTAAAATCGTTTTCCAAAAAGCAGCGGAATTCCGGAGGCTAAAAGAGACCATTAGAATAAATATACAATTAAAATTGCATTATTGACCAGTATCACATTAAAATAAATTTGCAGAATAAATATTCAAAAAATAGGAACTCAACAAACAAATATATACATATAGATAAACATAAATAACAATGAATAAATTGAATAAATAAAAAAGTACGAAAAACACATTAAAAACTGGTAAAATAGATCATTTGCTAAAAGGGAGAGAAGGCCGATTAAAGGAATCCAGAAACAAGTGAGTCATGCGAATCGCACCTGCTCGCGTTAGCGATAAGTCAATCGGAAGAGCGGAGTGCCGAATAATTATGAGTACATATATATACATATGTATCTCGGAGGTGTCACCCAGAGGTTGACGCCAAGATTCAAAGTTATGGCAATACAACACTTTAACTCCTCTCGGGATACCGACTATTAGACCGGACAATTTCGAACGGTCGAGAGAATATTTTAAACTAAGGAAAATTATACCTAAAAATAAAAAAAACACCTGTAGCATAATCAGTTCGATATTCTGGCATTCCGATGGAATGCCTATCAGATATCAAGCTCATAAGAACAGACAGAAGTCATTTATTTAAAAATCACATGGTCCAGAACTTGGGACAAGCTCCACGCTCAGGCGCAGCATACAAATATATAAGGTTAAGGTATAAAAAGTTTGGGTGATTCCAGTCACCCTTTTCCAACTAAATTGTCGAGTATTTAAAAACATATTGATATATAATACGCGCGACAGACTTGTACCAACTTACGCACTACATATTCAGTTAATTAAAAAAGCAAACATTGTCTCTGATTACAAGATATTAAAAATAAAAACTCTGTCGATTCCAGTCATATATATTATCGCTGACCGGAAACGTCCTCGAGATATATGTCTCTCGACCACCTGATTGTGTCCGAGACCATAAGCTTCATCATCAACCCTGCATAACGTTTACCGATTCGCAGGTGTTTGATAACAGCCCGGTTATCTCGGTCCAAAGTTCTTAGTGTACCTAGAATAAACGCCTTTAGGTACACTTTATAGCCTTTTTCCTGAAGGGAATCAGCTATGGGCTGAAATTTTTGAAGCTTATGCTCCCTGGCCACACGAAACGCATCCGAACCATTCTCGAAAGGGATGGCGACGTCAAAAATTGTTACAGTCTTAGATCGCGCATCCCTAATGACAATGTGCGGCTTGAGAAGAGAAAAGCCAGCGTCAGCCTCCGGGACCGAATTATTCAGAATTATTTCTCCCGGAAGCTTAGCGCCCTTCACAATCCTTTGGACAGTCGCGTCATGTCGTCTTGTAATCGCGACCATGTGGGGCCTACAGTTGTTTAGTACGTGGGGGAGGGTCTCATTCGTGTACCCACACTGGCGACAGCGCGTGTCCTGCTGGTCCTCCCATCTTCTCGCTCCATTGAGCCGCAGTACATCCAGCCTTGCACGGTGTACAAAGCGCCAGTCGGCAAACCTCGTAAAACTTCCGTTTCGCAGGAAGTGATTCGAGGTCCTGTCCACTGAAGCAGGTGCGTACACCTTGCCCTGGTCTTTGTTGCTCAGAAGAGAGTCAAGATAGTGGTTCTGCACTGCCACTCTGAGGCGATAGGTGATCTGGGATTTCACACCGGGTGGAACAATAACAAGATCTCCCCCTTTTCCAGCCCCCCCTTTTCCAGCCCCCCCTTTCCCATTGCATTCAACCGCAATCTCGCCTCTCTCCTCGCACCACCGCCAGCGAACTTTTAACCTCTCTCTCTGTCTTCTAGCTGCATTTCTGGCATATGACCACACGGAGGTACCCGAGCCCGAAGGCCCTAAGAATATGCCCGTCCAGTCACCTGACAGATACTGCGCTATCTCGTCGCTTGTGGGCACTCGTTTAATCCGTCCTCTGATTGCATCTCCCAAGGAAGCGAGTGCAATATCGCGAACCACCTGATCTTTAGTGGTGAGCATTCGAACGATGTGCGCGATTGCATAAATATCCAGCAAGTCACCTACGGGGAGGAGACCTGCTCCCCCTTTACAGGGGGGGATATGCACGACTTCCGCACTCGCTCTCTGAGGGAGAGACATCCAGATTTTGGCATATCTTTTTACTGTCTTGTCTAGTCGAGTCAGTGACGTTTTGTTGAAGTTGACGTCCAGTCTCGACAGGAGAAAGACCGAAGTCGCCTCCAGTTTCTGCCATGGTGCGAGGAGTGAGGCATGAATGGCCTCCACGTTCTGAATCGCTCTATCGAGCGATTCAATCGGGTTCTGGGTGAATCGGGCACCCGTGAGTACCCCTAGGTTCTCATAGGTCTCCTCGTCAGTGAGCGATTTAATAGGTTCACTATTAATCGTAAAATGCGACTCTACTACCTTGCCACGCTCCAAAGACAAGGTGGCGCATTTACTCGGTTTGAATTTAAGACCTATACTATTGCACAACTCCGAGGCTGCGTCCAGCAAAGACTGCATGTCCCGCTGGCTGCTGGTCAGAGCTGCGAGGTCATCCGCGTAGGCGAGGAGATCTATGAGTTTACCAAACATTGGGAAGCCTACTTTCAATTTTTTAAGTCCCCGAATTACGAGCTCAAACACAAGGTTGAATGTGATCGGGCTGAGCGGACAACCCTGTTTCACTCCTGCACCCATAACTAGGTTGTCCGTGCAGCCACGATCATTCTTCACCCTCGTGGAGCAACCGCTGAGCATGTTCAGGATCAGGTCAGTGACATCTGGCGGCATACCAAGCACGTTTAGGGCATGACGAATAGTCCCGTGGGGCACAGATGGAAAGGCATTAGCCAGATCCAACCATGCTACAACCAGATTTCTTCGCTTACTCCTGGCTAGCTGAATTGCCTCCTGCAGTACAAAGTTATGCTCATAGCATCCCTCATACGGCAGAAAGCCCTTCTGCTCCCAAGAGAGCCTGTCGTTTTTGACCGCCCAGCCAGTGACCCTATCCGAAACAATAGCAGCAAAGATTTTATAAGCTGTGTTCGTCATGGTCAGTGGTCTCCAGTTCGTAATTTGGGAAGAGTCCCCCTTTTTGTATACCAAAATGGTAAGGGACTCCTTCCAACATTGGGGTATGGTATGAAGCCGTAGGCAGGCATTAAAAATGTTGGAAAGGATTGTTCCGGTCGGGTCAGCTTTCAGGAGGGTACCATAAATGATACCATCAGGCCCCGGGGCAGTATTTTTCATGGAACTGATTTTCTTGACAATATCCTGCGGGGGGATAACTTCCAGGAGAGCCTCATTACTGAGCTGGTCAGGAGGATCCAGGTTAAAATCGGAAGGAAGGTCATTTTCATTATCATTAACGTTACTAAAAACATGCTCAAAATAACCCTGAATATCTTCTAAATTAATCTTACAGCTCTCACTAGGACCTGTAAGAATTTCTTGCATTGCCCTTCTTTTATTCTTCCGATAGAGCCTCTGGATTCTCGTGGCAGCCTCAGTTTCGCTAAGGACACGTTTATTGTGCCTTCTGCCTTTACTCCCGTTGTTATCAGCCCTTTCAGATTTCTCAAGAAAATATTTGTCGACGAATGAGACGAACGAGTCGGTAAGGACATTCAACTGCTCCAATGTCTCAATCGTCGCTGAGTCAGTCGTGACGCGGGCCCTTTCCCTCGAAACGTCACTATTGTCCGAATCTAAATTGACCGGAGCAGCAGTGCCATTTGACACAGGTAACCCATCATTATTAAAATTATTTACATTGAAGTTATTGCCCCTATTACGGAGACCAATCCCCGGACGAGACCTAGGCGAGGCGGGGAGAGTCGTAATGGGAGGAGAGGTTGTTGATGCCACACTGATGTTGTCTGCAGCACCCTCATCTCGAGACCAGTTAGTGTTGAGCGGAGATTCACCAAAGGCCCTCTCCGGAGTATCAACAGGGACCACCGCTTCCGCTTCCACTACCACGACCCCCTCCACATTGGATGGTGTTGGCCCAAGTGGAGTTGCAACAGAACGTGGTGGTGTTTGCCCAGTACTCGGTGGCATTGGCAGGCTTGCTGGAGAACTATGTGCCGGGGAGGCAGCGGCAGTATTGTGGGGGGGTGGGGCAGCTTCGGCTTCCGTGGCGTCCTCCGAGACATTGTCACGGAGAAGGGCTCTCCGCCTGGCTCTTGTGATACGACGGGACGGGAACTCAGGATCGTCGGGCATGATGGAGTGGGCCCGACTTGCACGAGGCGTAGATGGTAAATATTCCTCGTCTAGATCCAGCGCCGTCGCAACTCTCCTCCTCCGATGTCGCATCACGACCCTATCGTTGGTACCCAGGCCACGAGGGGGGGTGGTCATGATGACAGGGGGGGCAATAACTTGGGGTGGGCTAATCGGGCGCTCCACAGGAGCTACGACCCGTACCTGTGCAGCCCTCACGGGCGCGGGTCGCCTTCTCGGGGGTGGCAAACCGGGACCATTTACCACGTTCACATTCTCGTGGGTTTTCTTAAAGTGTGTTGCTACCGATTTACGTTTGTAGGCACCGGTGCCCACAAACGCGCACACCCCACACTTATAGATGTGCTCAAATTTAAATGTCTTGTGATACAATCGAAGATGTTTAAGGTAGTCTTCATGCTTTTTGAAAATACCCGTTTGGCCACCCCTTTTGAGTTGACGACCCACCTCCGTAGGAGGGCAGTAGCTGCACTGAAACTGCTCCGGTTCAGGCCAACTCCAAGTCAATTTTACCTCCACCATTCTGCTTTTACCATCAAAATAGAAACAATAAAGAAAGTAAAATATATAAAATAAAAATTAGAAATAAAACAAAAAGGTAAAGATTTTTTTAAATGAAAATATTTAGACTGTAGAACAATCTAAAATTCAATAAATAAATAAATAAATAGATATAAATTATTATTATTATTATTTCATTATTCGTATCATTTATTATACTATTATTATTTTAATTAATTATAATTTTTAATTTTAAGTTTTAAATAAAATTAATGAATATATACAAGTAGATATACAACAGTAATTTTACAGCAGTTAAATTTATAAAAAGTAAAAAAAAAGAATAAACAAAATTAAAAAGTTAAAAAAAATAAAATAAAAATTATTAAAAGAAAATAAAATTCAATAAATAAATAAATAGATAAAAGACAATAAACTAAATAAATATAAAAACAGATAAAAATTATTATTACAATAACGGTAAAATTTGCACTTTATAATCGCTCTTCTAAAAAGCAGCAGAATGCCGGAGACCAAAAGAGACCATTAGGATAATTATACAATTAAAATTTTAAAATTGACCAGTAACACATTAAAATCAGTTCACACAATAAATATTCATTAAATAGAAATTCACCAGACAAATATATACATATACATAAATAACAGTGAATAAATTAAATAAATAAAAGAGTGAGAAAAACACATTAAAATCTGGTCAAATAAATCATTGGCTAGAAGGAATA
>CAKNYM010054175.1:214415-242717 GCA_932195095.1 Andricus curvator | reverse complement strand
AAAACATTTGCTTAATTTTCAATGAATTTTGATTAAAAGCAGATCATTGTATTCTGTAATTTATTTTCAATATATGATTCGTTATAATTATATTTAATATTATTCAGGAGATTGTTATTAAATTGAATTAAATTTTAATTTGTAAAATAAATATTTAATAAGAACTTCACTACTTCCTACATAAAAATTTCTCCATAAAAACGTTGCAGATAGAAAAGAATCGATCAGGCAATAAAACAATCCATTGTTACTTAAAATTGCAGGCAAATTTCGATTTTTGTCTTATGTGGAAAGAAAAGCTTTAAATATGTTTAAAGGCTTTCAAATAGAAAACTACTTTTATGAACACGTGGGCAGAACTACGTTTCTAATTTTTCGTAAGCTACGTTTTATTGCAGGGATAAGGATTTTTTAAGTAAATTAAAAATTTTTAAAGAGTAATTCCAAATCCTGAAGTCAATTTTCTTCTAAAATAGAGACCTCTATATGATTTAAAATATGGTCGGATATTCCAGCTTTTTAAAACGAATTTGAAACCTATTTAATAAATATAATTGATGAATATCACAATCCTCATCGAATAAAATTCCAGCGTGATGGTATATAAATTTGGATTTTTCTCCACTAACTTGATTGTGAATTCAATATTTAGAATGAAACAGTAGTTTGAGCAACGTTGACATATATGTTAAACTACAAGAAAACTGTACAACTACGACTGAAAAATCCCAATATAATTCTAAAATTTTTAAACATCCTCCCCCCTTCTTACCTGTGATTTTATATTTTTCACTCAATATATCAAAAATATATCAATTGTTTTCACTATAAACGATATTTCAACAAAAATATCAGGAAATTCAAATGATTTGAAAGATTTCCAGTGATTTGAAAGGATTTCAAGGGATTTTAAGGCATTTTGAAGGATTTTAAAGTAATAGAAAGTATTTCAAAGAATTGCAAAAACTTTACGAAATTTACCGAGATTTTCAAAGATTTTTAGGGATTTCAATCAATTTGAAGGGATTATGAAAGGTTTTGGGACATTTCAAATGATTTCAAAGGATTGCCTCAGGTTCCACCATTTTTCAAGTCTTTTTTCGAAATCCGTTCAAATTTTTTTTAAAAAACATCAAAATTGACAAATTAGCGATGTTTCTGTAAATGTATAAATTCAATTTACTTGAAGAGAATTGTTTATTGTTCGAAAAACAAAAATTTACTTTTTTTGCCAAGGCCACACCAGATAAGAAAAAATCGAAGTAACAAGATTGTTTCTCTGAAAAAGTTTTAGGAAAATGTCTCATTATACTTCTATCTCGAGTTGTTTTTGATATTTTTCACAAAAATATGACATTTATTTTATTGAAATTGTTTTTTTCAACAATAAGATGTTATTGTGGCATAAAAAATAAAGAAGAGTATAATTTAGTAGTCTCAACAAGCTTTACATCCAACTTCTCCCTTGAAGTCAATAGCGGTAAAAAAAAAACATTTTCACCATAACGATGTAGTCCAGCCAATAAAGGATTTAAAAAATGCGGAAAAATAGAATTCTTTTCACAGATACGTTGGGGATGGCTTTGCAAAGATACCGCGGAAAGTCTCCAATCATATGTGTACGGCAACGGCCGCCATGTTGGAAAGTGTTAAAAAAATAACATGTTTTTCAAAATAACTCGAGAACAGTTGATTCTAGGTCGAACATGGTCGCAATAAAATTGGATTAACTGTACAATTGTGCGATTTCTGAACAAATAAAATAAAAGCTGAAAATATTCTGAAAAGAACTTCGGAAATAGATCAGGCGTCTTGTACTGCAGCGAATGCATGTTCCTGTTTAAAAAAATTATTTCGAACTCATTTGCATTGAAAATTATCAGTATTATCAGTAAAGAAAGAAAATTTCGAAAGGTTCATTATAATAGACCGAGGTAGCCGTTCTCGCCCCCGCTCTCATTGTTGTCATTAGGACTCATAATCACCGCTGCTGCCTGCATCATAGCTTCAATTTTGAAATTTACTTGTTTGATGCTTCAAAAGAGACCTTCAATATTATTATTTTGGCCTAAAAAATGAAAAATATATTGTAAAAATATGGAGGGAGAATTGAAAGAAGTTTCATCTCAAAAAAATTCCCTAAAGCATATCAAATTGTACCCTGAAGTTGAGCTCATTTTGTACTAATAATTTTTAACGCAAATGATTTGGTCATATTTTTTCAAAAAGGAACATGCATTTGCTCCAGCACAAGACGCCTGGTCTATTTCCGAAGTCCTTTCCAGGACATTTTCAGCTTTTGTTTTATTTATTCATTAATTGCGCAATTGTACAGTGAATCCAATTTTATAGCGTAGCTGTTGATAATACGCCTACAATAGTTAGAACCTTTTTTGTGCACTATAAAATTGTGAACATTTTTTGACATAACCATATTCGACCTAGAATCAACCATTCTCGAGTTAGCTTGAAAAACATGCTATGGTTTACAACTTTCCAGCATGGCGGCCGTTGCCGTACACATATGGCTGGGGACTTTTCACAGTATCTTTATAAAGGCATCCCCAACGTATCTGTGAAAAAAATTGTAGTTTTTCCAGATTTTTTTTTAAAGTGAAATTTGTTCTGCCGTGCAAACTAAAAAGTTATGAAGGTGTTCTCCGAGTTGAACGGAGATATTCAAGAAAATCCACCTGCGCTAAGAACTTTAGTACAGGAAGACATTTTCATTAATGCAAGCACCCCTTTTTGGTAAAACGCATTTCCTATTTCTGATTTTGCAATAAAAAATTTATTATTCAACCAATTTCTATTAAGAAATGTAACTGCGGATTTTTCTGGAATCAAATCCCAGCTAAGAAATACGCAAAGTCGCTTGCGGAGTGTTTCGCTGTAAACTTATCGAGCATCGGCCCTCGATACAACAGAAATTCGACTTGCATGTTGGTGACGGAAGTGAGAACGTGTTTAGTGACAGGTGGTGAGAGGATTTTACGGAATTTGTGTGGAAGGTGTGAGTGGAGTGTGAGGGTGGAAGCCGAGGAGGTGAGAAGGGTTGTGTGGGGTGAATTTGGGAGATAATAAGTAAGTTTCAGCGTGGGAGTGAGGTGGGATTTAGTTAAATAGGGAAAGTGAGGTTAGGTTGGCAAGTAATCGGGGGAGTTCGTGGTCAGGAGTCTTGGGCTTTCGAGGGGTCAAGGGTGGTTCTCGCCGAGTTAGGGGATGTTAAGGGAGAGAAAGGGGTATCTGCAGGGACTGTGAGGAAATGGAGAAAAAGAAAAAAAAGGGAAATAAAAGGAAAATTTGGCGGCGAAAGACGCCAGCATTCTGCAGAGACATCTGTCGGTTGCGGAAGGTAATGCTTGGAGAGGTCCCAGTTACCGGCGGCAGAGCCACGACGTGGCCCGGTGTCGAGCGGTGCGTCGGGGAGAGGGAGAAAGCGGAACGGTGGGAAAGCAGGAAGCGAGAAGGTAAGGGAGAGAGAGACTAGCGCAAGTGACGGGGAGGATCTCTTGAAGAGGAAGAGAGACAGCCAAGAGAGTCCGGAGAAAAGCGAGGTCCAGAGCCCGTTTAAAAAAAGCGGGATAACACGTAGGTCCCCCCCCAAATGGAGGGGCAGTTGGAAAAGGAGGCTCTCGGGATGCTGTTAGGCATGATAAGAGGGTTGAAGCTGAAGAGCGGGGAGGAAAGGGAGGGCGTGGAATAGCTGCTACAGAGCATAGGGTGGGATAAAGCAGGGTATGTAAATTTAAGTTGGAGGGGAGGAAGGAGAAAGAAGTGGCGGTTGTGGAGTTGGAGAGCTGGGAAGAAAAGTTGGTGGTAATGCGAAACAAAAATAGGATGAAGGATAAGGAAGTTTTCATCGATCACTATTTGACGAGAAAGGAAAGGGATGTACGGAGAATGCTGTAGGATAGGGCTAGGAGGGAGAGGAGTGAAGGGAGATCGGCGAATAGGAGTTGTGAATGTGCTTTACTGGAACGTAGCAGGGGTAAAGAAGAAGGATGAGGAGTTCTGAAAGTATATCCAGGAATTTGATGTGGTGGGACTGGTAGAGACGTGTGTGGAAAGAAAGGAATGGGATAGAATAAAGCCAAAGCTGCCAAGGGGGTATAGGTGGAGACTCCAGGAGGCGGTCAGAGTAGAGAAAAAAGGTAGAGCTAGTGGGGGAATTATAACGGGAGTTAGAGATGGATTAGAGGAAGAAGATCACGGACAGGAAGAGGGAGAGGGAGTGCAAATGAGGAAAGTGAAGATAGGAGCGGTTACGTGTGAGTTTGTGACAGTGTACAATAAGGATGGGATGGAAAGAATTAAAGAAAGTGTGGAAGACCTGTTAGGTGAAAGAGAGGAGGGTATGGTGGTACTGGGTGAAGACTTTAAGGCAAGGATGGGGAGGGAAGGGGGCCTCTACAGGGAAGGGGAGAGCTTCAAAGAAATTCGAAGGATAAGTTCATAAATAAGGAGGGGGGATTCTAAGGGACTGGATGGTCGATAGAGGCTGGGCGGTGGCAAATGGTATGGCAAATGGGGGCGAAGAGGGAGAATACACATATGTAGGTAAGTTGGGGGTATCGGTGATAGACTATGTAGTCATGAATTTGCAAGGGTGGAAGGAAATGGAGAGATTCGCAGTAGAAGGGAGGGTAGAATCAGACCATCAGCCATTAGGGTTGTGGATAAGGGGTGAGAGCGGCAGAGGGCAAGGTTGGGAACATGTGTCGACGGGGGAGAGGGTCAGCTGGACGAGGGAGGCGATAGAGATGTATAAGGAGCAGTTAGGGAAGGTACGCTTCGAAGGGTAGACAGTGGAAGAGATATGGATGGATTTAAAAGAGAAAATGAAAGGGTGCGTGTAAAAGAAGGTATTCAAAAAGAAGAAGAAACGAATGGTGAAAGTATGCGCGACGGTGGTGGCGGAGAGGCTGCGGAAGGATGTCGAGGGGAAAGGAATATTGCCGGAGACGCAGGCGAGCTTGAGGGCAGGTATGTGTACTATCGACAATATCTACGTTCTGCAGCACGTGGTGGATAGAGAATTAGCGAAGAAGGGGTCGAGAGTGTACGCGTTTTTTGTGGATCTAAAAGGCGTGTTTCCGTCGGTGGACAGGAGGAGGTTGTGGGAGGCAATGGAGGATAGGGGAGTGGAGAAAGGCCTGATCGAGAGGGTAAGGGAGATATATGAACAGAACAAAGATAAGGTAAGAGGAGGGCAGGGGATTTCAGAGGGATTCTGGATGGAGGGGGGGGGGGGGGTTAAGACAAGGCTGTCCGCTTAGCCCAAAGCATTTTTGCGATTTTAATCGCGGATATGGAAAGTAAGCTGGAGGCCGGAGTGGTAGAAGGAGTCAGGATAGGAGGGGTTAGAATTTGGTCACTAGCGTATGCAGATGACCAAATCAGAAGAAGACAAAAGGATCAATTTCCAATGATATCGAAATTGCAACACCACTTAAAATTTGAAATCTGTAATTTCATTATTTCACCACAAAAAATAATATTAATTGATAAAATTAACTCATCGCTGACGAAGCTCTTGAATTTTCCCTGTTTCCAAGTCTCGCTTTTAGTTTCGCGGTTAAAACTCCTTATGAAAATGAATTACATTGTGTGTAAGCAGAAATATAATTTAAAAAATAACGGTACATAAGAATTTGTGGTTGTTTTCTCATACATTAAGTAATACGACTGTCATCTTTGAGGGCATGAAAGAATCTGATTTTAAGGGGTAATACTTGAAAAGCGTCAGATTACACTTTCGTATGTTATAAAAGCCGTCTGTTACGGATATTTGAAAATTCTTCGAAATCCTTTCAACCTATTGAAATAAATAAAAAATGCTTTAGATTCATTTTAAACACCCCAAAGTCTCGAAAATTCTTTTAGATTTTGGAAATACATTTATATATTGAGAAATCTTCGAAATACTGTGAAATTTGGGAAATCTTGTGAACCAATTCTCTGATAAGCACTCAATATTATAAAATTCCGTGAAATTCTACGAAATCTGAAACTTTCTGAAATTGTGAAATCCCTGAAACTAAATGCAGAACAGGACGAATTTATCAAGTAACAAACTGTTTTACTTAATATCTCTCTTGAATTTTTATCGCAGGAACTTCTCTCTTAAAAAGCAAATGAACAAACATGAGCTTTTGACTAAATTTCAAATCAGGTACAGATCGTACTTTGGCGTGGAACTAAGCCTCCTAATAATCTTAAACGCAGTTCAGGCAGAGTAATTATTTACTATGAAAAACTTTCACCTTAAACATCAAATAAACGGATATAAGCTTTGGAATTATTTAAGACCTCAGAAACAAACAACATAGCAGTACATAGCCTGAGACCCCAAGGGTTCTCAATAAATCTCAAAAACGTTACAAGATTTTTTTCTCAATTTCGTCAGGTCGCGGCTCGGTAACCATCGGAGATGAATTTGTGCACCGCGTCTGAAATATTCTGAACAATCGTCTGCTTGGCGAATTTAGCTGATGTCGCTTGCGGATTTCTTGGCTTGGACATCTTTGCTCGACTGGACACATTTACAACTTGAGACTTTACGAACAGCACATGCGAAATTTTGATTTTGTAACAAGAAGCGTGCTCGACCACTTTTGCCAGACAAAAGATCCGCAAAGTGCTTTGCGTATATTATTCCCTTGTATTTCGTGACGTATTCGACTGCTCTTACAAATTTCAGTCACCGCAAAGTACTTTCCACATATTTTTCCATCGCACGTGGTCAATTTGCTCAATATTCGAAATTTTGAACATTCATTTTTCATTATAAATAATTGAAAATTATAATTTTAACCATGATAGTCAGACGCAGCTTACACTCACGATTTCACTGATATAATATAAATATTTTTCCGTTGTAGGGCAGTGTACCTCTAAAAAATCCATCATATTATGTATTATGAAAACGAATATTAATATTCCTTGAGGAAAAAGTGTCAGCAACTCCTAAATAAAATTATAATTATTAAATATTTAGATAATCAGCTATCATAGTTCAACTTTTAAATAACAGTGTTCTCTGCTATAATCATTATCTTGAAAAATCTTGCGAAAGGGTCTTCAACAAATAAAAAAAAAGTTCTTTAGAGGGACACTGTCTGATTTTTGACTTTATGCATAATATTTTTCGTTAACAGGAACAACCTAAAGTTGGTTAAGCATCTCCTTGATAGAATATTTATATTCAGTTTCCCATACGATTTAGTATGAAAAACATTTTTTAGAGGAAGAGTGCCCGCATTTTTACTTGGTTCACAATATTTCTTCTAACCAATAACAATTTGAAGTTTCTGATACATTCTTCTGTCGAAATATCACCACTAAGATTTTCACTACATGATTTCATAGAAAAAATAATTTTTTTCTGAAACGATTGTATGCTTATAATTTTTACATTCTCAACTGAACTCTTTCGTCGCTGTCGTTGTTGTCGTCGTTGTCTGTATACGCGATAACTTTCAAAAGAATTGGCCGATTGGATTACCCTTTGGTAAACTCTTTTAGGGCCTAAAAGGAAAGAATGTGTTAATTAGTGATCCATGTCAGACCAACGGTTCTGGTTTTATCCATCGAAAATGCTTTTTAAAAAATAAAACATTTTATTTTGCCGCAAAACTATATAAGATACGAACAGAATGCTGGAAGTAAGATCTTTCGTCTCAAAAAGTTCTACAAATTTAATTATAAACATTTTTTTTTAAAGACGCATAATTTTTGTTTGAAACCTGAAAAATGTTATCGCAAATAAAAAATTCCATTTTGCAGCACAAATATCTGAGATACGAAAAAAATGTTCAGAAGTCAAATTGTTCATCTCAGAGAGGTGTACAAATTTATTTTGAACATTTTTTTTGATAAGACGCATATGTTTGTTTTAATAATGAAAAATGTTATTAAAAATAAAAAACTCCATTTTGCAGCAAAACTGTATGAGATAAGAACAAAAGGTTAGGAAGCAAGATAGTTTATCTCAAAAAGATCTACAAATTCACTCCAGACCACTTTTGTGATGAGACGCATATTTTCTGTTTCAATCGTGAAAAATGTTAACAATCTAATTTGTTCACTTCAAAAATATCTATAAACTTTCTTTGAGTCATTTTCTGATTAAATGCATAGCATTTGTTTAATCGTGAAAATTTTTATTAAAAGGATATATATTTTATAGTAAAGCTATGCGATATCCAAAAAAATGTTAAGTAACTATATTGGTAATGTCAAAAAGGTACACAATTTTGGCTAACACTTTTTTTTGACAATACGCACAGTTTTTGTTTTAATCCTGAAAAATGTTTTTAAAATAAACCTCGATTTTCCGTTCAATTTATGCAAAAAAAGGAAAAGACGAAAATTTGTTAATTATTCAAAAAAATGTTTTTCGTGTACATTTCCAACAATAACTGCCAATGAAAGTTAATGTCAAATAAATAACAGATATTGAAACGGTAAAATAACGTGTTCGTTTATTTTTTACTATCCACATAAGCATTTTCGGACCTAAGCGTAAAATTTGAAAAAATTATATTTTAGAAATATTTTAACTGAGTATAAAGGGTAAGTTTCAGTTGTCAAGGTCTTGACCGTTAAGTTGACAATCGGTCAAAATTGCTCACATAGAATAGAACGAAAGACATTTTTAACAGTATAATTTTCAATAAAATTACCATATTTTTCATTTTAAACAGAATTCCGTCAAAATATGAAAAATTGATTTTTTGAAGAAAACAGCGTGTTATACGTAAAAATATAAAAAGCAAAATCTTTGAAAAAAGTTACAGGGCCAGATCGTGCAAGTTTTTCAACTCACTCAAAAAAATGTGAATATTCAATAAAAATTCGGTTAATCAAATCAAATAATTTATTATTGAAGGTTCATAATTTATCATTGAAGGTTCATAATAATTACACAAGTTTAAATTGGCAGCGTTTAAAATTTAAAAATTTCGAGTTGTAGGATTTCTCAGTTCCAATTTTTTTTCAAATTGCAAGCTTCAATAGTTTGAAACAGTTTTGTTGAAAATGTTCCACATTCAGTTATTAAGAAATGAATGATTTTATATTTCAATTGGAGCCTCAAATTTGAATAAAACATTAATATTTCATTAATTTCAAGTTCAAAGTGTTAGAAATAGATGTTCCTAAAGTTCTCTGAACATTCAAATTAAATAATTATTTCATTTTCTTTTGAAATTCATTAACTTAAATTAAATCAAAGTATAAATCAAAATAGGCATTAGGTAAATTCTCTTGTTTCATTTTTTTTAATTGAAAAAAGTATAATAAAGCCGCAGGCTGTTTTTAAATTGGTTACAATTTTTGTGGATTATGATTATTTGTACGCTTTTGATGAAGGTGAAGGGATAATGATAAATCTGCAATAAAGGTATAATTCATCATTATTATTGGTATAACATATTAAATCATTTTCTGGAGCAGTGTAACCAAATTTTTTTTTCGCTTTTCTTCGAATAATGTACATGCATGGATCTTCGAATAACTAAGCCTGGGCTAAATAAAAATCGAGGACCATTTCTTAAATCATGGGAAGAGAGATTTTTTTTCCATAAGAAAATTGATTTTAGGAACTGAAATTACTTTATAAGCACTTTTTAATTTATTTTTGATATTGTTATCCCTAAAATAATCTTCTATCTGCAATGTTTTAATAGAATTTTTCTTTATTTAGGAAGTAGGGAAGTTCTTCTTGAATATTCATTTTACAAATTAAAATGTAATATTATATAATTTAATATAGTTTAATTAAAATGTCCTCAATAATATTAAATAGAAACATGGCGAATAAAATGTTAAGAATAAACTACAGAATAAAATGATCTGCTGTTAATTAAAATTCGTTGAAAATTAAACAAATATTTTCGGGGAATCTGGACACGAGGCGTAAATAAAGCAAGCTAAAATAGATCGAGTATGTAAATGTCATTATGTAAATGTCATCATTTTGAGGAAAAATAATTTGAAGAAAAACCTTGCTCGAGGTGATGCAGTCTATCTACGTCTATCGCAATCAACTTCTAATTGCTGTAATAAAGCTGAAAATCTTAAACAATCGCCTTCTTTTCTCAAACATATCATTCTGTCTATCACTATTAAATAAAACTGTTTTACGAATATTTACACTCCTATCTTAAATTTGGGAAAATAAAACTTGTAAAAACCTTTATGATTACTTAAACTACGACTCTTAAGCTACGAAACAACGCAGATTTATGTTTATACATCTACGATAAACTTCGCCTTCAACTAAAATCTTACATTTATCAGAGATATTGTATAATAAATTTAACATAATCTCAAATTGTTTTTTTTGAGTTGGATCAGGTGCAAATTGTGATTTTTTTGATAAACTGCTCGTTCCAGCTCAGAAATATGATTTAGATCTGATCTGAATTATAATTGTCTTTTGAAAATTCCTTGGTCTAAACCAAAATCAGAATTCTTTCAGAAAGTTCCTTGTTCTCAGTTAAAATTGTAATTCTTTCATAAAATTCCTTATTTAAAATCTTAATTTAATTTTTTTTTGAAAATTCGTAGTTCTAAGCTAAAATCAGAGTTCTTTCCGAAAATTCCAGGGTCCAAGTCCATATTGTTACTCCTTTGAAAATTTTCTTGTTCTTACACAAAATTATAATTTTTTTTAAATTCCCTGTTCCAAGTTACAATCTCACTTCTTCTCGAAAAATTCCTGTTCCAAATCTGAATGATAATTCATTTCAAAAACCCCCTGTTTCGAAAAAAAATTATTTTAATGCTTCAGAAAGTTTCCTTGCTTCAAATCTGAATTATAATTGTTTTAAAAAAATTCATTGTTCTTAGTCAAAATTTTAATCCTTTCGGAAAATTTCTTATTTCAGATAATTCAATTTTTATTTCAGAAATTTCCTGTTCTCAACTAAAATCAGAATTCTTTCCGAAAATTCTACGTCTCAAGTTCAAAATGTTACTCTTTTGGAAAATTTCTTATTTCATGTCTGAATTATAATTTTTTGTTCAAAAATTCCCCGTTTTGAATTATCATTATAATTTTTATTGAGAATCTTCTCTTGCAATTAAGAGTCATCATTCTCTCAAGAAATCCAACATTTCAAGACAAAATTATTGTACTTCTGTAGAAAAATTCCTTGTTTGAGATCTGAATTATAATGATTTTTTGAAAATTCCCTATTTTTATCTGAAATATGATTTTTCTATTCCAAAATTCACTGTTTTACACAAGAATCAGATTTTTTTCTCGAAAATTTCACTTTTCAAATTCAAACTGATATTATCCTGAAAGGTTTTCTGTTACAAATCACAATTATAATTTTTTTCAAAAATCCCGTGTTTCAAGTTAGAATTATTATTCTTTAGAAGAACTTATTGTTTCAGTTATGAATTGAAATTGTTTTCCGAAAATTCCTTGCTCCTAGTCAGAATCATATTTTTTTTTAGAAAATTCCCCGTTCTTAGTCACAATAGTGATTCTTTCTGAAAATTCCTTATTTTAGAATTAAATTAAATTTTGTTACAAAAATTCCCTGTTCCAACTCAGAATTCTAATTCTTCTCGAGAATTTTTCCTGCTTCAAGTCAGAATAATAATTCTTTTGAAAAATTCTTTGTTCTAGATCAGAATTATAATTTTTTTTTCAACAATCTACTCTTCTAAATTTATTGTAACTCTTTTAAAAAATTCCTTCTTTTAGATCAGAATTATAAATGGTTTTCGAAAATTCAATATACCAACTCAGAATCATATTTTTTGTGCAAAATTCCTCTCACCGAGCATAATTAGAATAGGAGAAGAACAATTTAGGTCAACAGTTATTTTGCAAAGTATCATAGAAATACTTTGAAATCTTTGAAAATTTCTGATGCTGTATTACATTAATTACTGAAGCAGTATAACCAAGTTTTTTATCAGCTCTTCTTCAGATTGTGTACAGAAATGGACCTCGGAAAAACTAGGCCTTGGCTAAATAAAAATCTTATTCGGTAGCAGAACAAACTCAACGAAATATAGTATTATTACAAACCGTTCCATAAGACACTTTTAAAATTAAATATTTATACTTCTCCACGCAGATCGCGCGTTAAAGAAGACAAAAAATTTCATAATGTGCCTACTATTGGTAGATGATAAACATGAAAATTTACCATTCCCATACGTTTAAATTCTATTCGATAAGAATCGTGATATTTCATTGAGTGGACTACTTTGGTACCTCACATAAGTGAGGGGGTGGGGCAGGGGTTCTTTAGGTCGATCACATGATGTTTTCGATTATAGATTTATTTTCATAAAATATTCTGAGAAAAACAATTTCCAACCAATTAATCTTCTTATGTAACTGGAAATTATATTAATTAATGTATTGACTTCAAGGAAAAAAGTTGGATGTAAAGGTTGTTGAGACTACTAAATTGTAATCTTCTTTATTTTTTATGACACAATAACATCTTATTGTTGAAAAAAAAAATTTCAATTAAATAAATGTCATATTTTCGTAACAAATATCAAAAATCACTCGAGATAGAAGTATGCCGCTATTTTGTCAATTTCCATGTGTTTTAAAAATTTCTTAACGGATATTGATTTCGGTAAATTTCGCAAAGTTTTCGCAATTCTTTTAGATACTTTCTAGTACTTTGAAATCCTTTAAAATGCCTCAAAATCCTTTAAAATCACTGGAAATCTTTCAAGTCATTTGAATGCCTTGATATTTTTGTTAAAATATCGTTTATAGTGTAAACAATTGATATATATTTTGGATATATTGAGTAAAAAATATAAAATCTCAGATAAGAAGGGGAGAGGTTCAAAATGTTTTGAATTATATTGGGATTTCTCAGTCGTAGATGTAGAGTTTTCTCATAGTTTAAAATTCATGTGAACGTTGCTCAAACTACTGTCTTGTTCTAAATGTAGAATTCGCAATCAACATTTTGAACATTGATTTTAATGTTCTCTGTGATGTTATGTAAATATTCGTAATTCCAAGAAAAAGTCACGTGATAATGGTAGTGACGGTGGGGGGTTCAGCAATAACTTAACAGTCAGTCCCAAGAGGGGGGGGGGGGGATTAGCGAAAAACCGATCACGTGATAATGGATTATTTCATTTACTGAATAATGTGACGTAGTCTGTTTACAAGTATGACAAAACTAAATTCTACAAAATATTGCATTATTACAAACTATTCTATAATACTCCTTTCAAATAAAATCTCGACTTCTTCTCCTTCGCGCATTTGGAACGTGAAAGATGACGATCAATAATATAATGTACCTGCTATGTAAATTGTTAGTAGACAACAATCCAAATTTATATACCATGACGCTGTAATTTTTTTTGATGAGGATTGTCATATTTATCAATTATATTTAATAAATAGGTTTCAAATTCGTCCTAAAGAGCTGCACTATCCAACCATGTTTTAAATCATGGGAACAGAGGTCTCTTTTTGAGAAGAAAATTGATTTCAGGATTAGGAATTATTTTTCAAATATTTTCAAATTTATTTCAAAAATCCTTATCCCTACAATAAAACGTAGCTCACGAAAAATTAGAAACATAGTTCTCCTCACGTGTTTATGAAAGTAGTTTTCAATTTACAAGTCTTTAAACATATGTAAAGCTTTTCCTTCCACACAAGGAAAAAATCGAAATTTTCATGCAATTCTAATTAACAGTGGATTGTTTTATTCCCTGATTGATTCCTTTCTATCTGCAACGTTTTTCTGGAAAAAATGTCATTTCAGAAAGTAGTGAAGTTCCTCTTAAATATTTATTTTACAAATAAAAATTAAATTCAATCACTATCTCTTGAATAATATTAAATATAATTATAACGAATCATATATTGAGAATGAATTACAGAATACAATAATCTGCTGTTGATTAAAATTCATTGAAAATTAAGTAAATATGTTTGGCGAATCTAGACACGACACATGAATAAAGCGAGATGAAACACATTGAGAGTGTAAATGATTCAATGTCATAATTTTGAAGAAAAATAACTTGATCAAAAACCTTACTGGAGGTTTACGTAGTCTTTTTACAAGTATCGCAATCAGCTTCCAATTGTTTGAATAAAGCGGAAAATCTTACACAATCGCCTTCTTTTATTAAACTTATCTATCTATCACTATTCACATTTTTGGATACATTTTGAACTTATATATATATATATATATATTATATAGCTCTGAAAAATTTCTTATACTTTTACTAACTGAACAATTTTATTATTTTCTATATATTTCAAACTATGCAAGAAACCAGAAAAATCTCAAAAACTCAAATTGCTCTAAATATTTAGACTCTTATCTTCAATTTAGGAAAAGAAAACTTCTAAAAAATCTTCACAATTCCTTAAACCAAGCCCCTTGAACTACGAAGCAAGACAGATTTATGTTTATTCGTCTTTGAAAAACTTTACCTGTGAATAAAATCTTACATTAATTAGAGATATCGTTCAATAAATTTAACAACATCTAAAATAGCTTTTTCGTGTTGGATCGGATTTAAATTGTGATTTCTATGAAAAATTATCTCTCTCGAATCAGCATTATAATTTTGTTGGAAAATGCTTTATTTCGGAGCAAAATTATAATTCTTTTTTAAAAATCCCTTGTTTCGGATTGAAATTAGAATTTTTGTAGGAAAGTTTCCTTTTCCAAATCAGAATTCTTTTGAAAAATCCCCCGTTCCGAGACCAAGTTATTGTGATTCTTTAGAAAAGTTCCTTATTTCACAACTGAATAATAATTCTTGTCAAAGATTTTCTCTTGTAATTAAAAATTATAGTTATTTTGAAAAATTGCTTGTACCAAATTTTAAATTTTATCTTCCTAATCAGAATTAAGATTAAGAGATAAAATTATTGTAATTCATTAGAATAATTCCTTGTTCCAGATCTGAATTATAATTGTTTTTCAATTAGTCTTTGTTCTGAACCAAAATCAGAATACTTTTAGAAAAGTCCTTGTTCTCATTCAAAATTATACTTTATTTGGAAAATTCCTCGTTTCAGACTTGACTGAGAATTTTTGTTCGAAAATTTTTTGTTCAAATCAGAATCATAATTATTAAAAAATATCCACCTTTCCAAGACAACTTATTATTTTTATTATTATTTTCAGGTTGAGACCACAAGAGTTCCTGACGCTAGGGTGGCCGCGTTGCGTCACCTTGTAGACCTAAGCGTGACCTTAAAGCACTCTACATACGGCAAGGAACGCAGACACGCTATTGGCCGATATGTCTGACTCAATGTTGCGTTTAGTGCCCGTGAGTGTTAGATGTTGTCCCGCAATCGCAAGACAGTGACAAAGGGAACAGTGACAAGGTATGAATAGCTGTCTCATCATTCTTTCCGCATAGGCGACCGAGGAAGTTATCTCCGAGCCCTATTTTATGTCTGTGATAGCCGAAGTTTCCATGTCCTGTAAACATTTCTGTCAGGACCTTGACTTCTTTCCTCCTGAGCTTCAGTATTTCTTTCGCTATGTTAGAGTTGAAATTCAAACCCATGAGTGGTTCGGCCTGCCAGCAGCTAGAGGCCATTCTTCACTACTTCACCCAACCATTGATTTCTTTAGTCACTAGCCTATTAGAAATGCCTACAACTGCTTCGGAAAAAGTAAATTTTTCTCTTGCTGCTAGTTTTGCTAGACTGTCCGAGATCTCTTTGCCTTTGATGGCGCTTTGTCAATGGATCCAAGGTAGAGTTACTCGGTTTTCTGTCGCTAGATTGTTCAGTGCCTCATAGCACTCCCATACTAGGAGCGACATAGTCGTTTTTCCATGCAGGGCCATTATAACAGCCCTGATGTCTGAACAGATACATATGTTTCTTTTGTTTATATGCATCTGTGCCTTTTAGGGGCACTGGAGTACGGCCATAATCTCATTTTTTAGGACAGTGGCATAGGAACCCATCGGAATAGTGATGCCCGTTTCACTTCTTCTGCGATGCACATTGGCTCCCGCTTTCTTCTTGTTCCTGAAGCTATCTGTAAACCAGCTGTCACTAATACTAGGCAGGCGTGCCTTGCCGTTAACCCATTCTTCTTTCGTGGGTACTACTCGCGATATCGGTTGCGATCCGCACTTACGTCCAGATTCTTCCGCCTGTGATTCTTTCCAGTCGAGACTTCACAGTGGACAGTTCGATCCTGCTCCACCAGACGACCGACACATAGGTTAGTCTTGGTCCGAGGATCGCTCTATAGATCCGCATTTATGTGCAGACACTTATGAGTGTCACCAGCTTCAAGTGCCAGCTTTTCCCTATGGCTCTCCTACAGAGCCTACAAAGATCCTACAAATATTCAGCTCGTTCTTTTATTTCCAGATGTTTTGCTCCTAATTTCAGTGTGCTCGTGGTTCCCCACGTGAACCATCTGGTGAATACAACCGAGTCCGTCTTAATCGCATTGACCGATGATCTGGTCCTCCTGCACCAAGCATGTACTATCCCCAATGCTTGTTGCATTATCCCGAAGGACGCATCCAGATACTGGCCGCGCACGATGAACAGTATATCGTCCGCGTAGCCTATAATGTGAGAGCCCAGATTCGTTAGTAGATGAAGCAGTTCATCCACTACCAAGAACCACAGAAGGAGCGATAAAACACGTCCCTGTTGCCTGTTGCCCAACATGTGGCAGTTCCATTCCACGACTTCAGTTGACACACCATGTGCAATCATGGCCGCCCTGATCACCTCTCTACACTGAGCGAAGAATTCCCGTGCAGTTCGGGTTTGCGCCACAATAATTCGGGTGGTTTCTCTTTTTTTTTTATCTTACACGAAGGTTTGGCGCGCTCGCACTACTGAGACGTGCGATCACCCCAACCATTCGGGTGCTCACCTGAAACAGCAGAGGCCGAAGTGGTGGGGCGCCCGCCCGAAGACTTGGGGAGCTTGCACGAATGATTCGGGAGATTCGAGTCGTCAACCGCGTTGGATGTTGCGCGTTCGACGTTTGCGCATGTTCGCTAATGGCCGCAGCTGATGAACATCCGAATCTTCCGGAATGTCACTGTTTCTAGTTTATGTCGATTTTATTGTTCATGTGCGAGATGTCAGTGGAATAAAGTGTAACTAGTTATCTGGTTCTTCTTTGGATAATTATTAACGTGTAAGATTTTTAATTGATTCGAGTTGTCTAACGACCTTAATCATTCGTGCCACTACCCGTATCATTCGTTCAAGCTCCCCAAGTATTCGGGCGAACGCCCCACCACTTCGGCCGCTGTTGCTTCGGGTGAGCAGCCGAATGTTTGGGGTGATCGCACGTCTCAGTACTGCAAGCGCGCCAAACCTTCGTGTGAAACAGAAAAAAAGATAAACCACCCGAACTATTGGGGTGTAAACCCGAACTACACGTGAATTCTTCGCTCAGTGTAGAGGTGATCAACAAAATTGTTGAATTTTAAAGCCAAAAAGACGAATTATCTACAAAATAGTTGAATTTGCAAACAGGAAATAGAATTTTTCAACAAAAATATTAATTTTCTACGAAATAGTTAACTTTTTGTTGAAAAATTAGTTCAATTTTCAACCAAATAGTTGAATTTTCAACCCAGAATATGAATTTTTGATAAAATATTAATTTTCAACCAGATAGTTTAATTTTCTACCAAAGGCTTGAATTCATGAGACAAGAAGACAAATTTTCTACAAAGCAGTTCAATTTTAAAACCGAAAATATGAATTTTCAATCCAAATGGTGAAACTTCAACTAAAAAAATAGAATTTTGTAAAAATTTGTTCAGCTTTAAACCAAGTGTATGAATTTTCAATCAGAAACGACAAATTTTCTACAAAATAGTTTAATCCTTAACTAAAATATAATAATTTTTAACCGAATCGTTGCATTTTGAACCAAAATAGATGAATTTCCAACCAAGAAGATTAACTTTCCACCACAAAAAGACGAATTCTTAACCAAAAAACGATTTTTTAACAAAATAGTTAAATTTTCAACTAAAGAGATTAATTATAAACTAAAACGAGAAATAATAAAAAAAAATAATTTTCAGTAACAGAGTTGAACATTCAATCCAAAAGATGATGCTTCAACCAAGAATACTAATTTTCTCGTTTTTCTCGTCTGACTGCGAACCGAATTACTAGAACCCAATAAGGAAGTCTAAATACTTTTTGTTAAAAGTTCATTCTTTTTAATTGAAATTCTACTGTTATATTTTTGCTACAAAATTCATCTCACTTGATTAAAAAAGTCTACTTTGCGGTTGAAAATTTAATTACTCAGTTGAAAATTCAACTATTTGGTTGAAAATTTGTCTTCTTTGATTTCAAATTAGTGTTCTGCGTTAAAAAATTATCTGTTTTGTTGAAAAATCTTTTCTTTTCCTTCAATTAATTTTTTTAACTGAAAATTTAATTATACCATTTTCAGTTGAAACTTTTTGTATTTTGTTTCAAAATTAAAAAAAAATGAAAAAACGAATATGAAAATTTTAAGCCAAACAACTTTTTTTATATTTTTTGAAAAGCGACGCAAGGAAAATAAAATTAATGGAGAAAAGTCGTTCGCTCAAAGCAGATCTACAAATTCGCCATTCATAATTTTTAGAAAAGATGAGTAAATTTTCTTTCAATCTTAAAAAATAAGAATAAAAAGAAAAAAATTAAATTTTTAGAACGACGTCACAAGAGACGAAAAAAAAAGAGAAGACAAAAGTCGATCCAACAAAAAAGATCTAAAAATTTGTTATAAACTCTTATTATAAAAATAGATTGGAAATACAAAATTAATTAAGTAAGTAAGTATACCATTAAGCCATTTCCCTTTCAGGGTAGCCGTGAAAATTAATTAATTAATAACTTTTTGGAAAAATGACACAAACTACAATAAATTTTCATTTAACAAAGGTTTTCAATACTTTTAGGTATTTTAAAAAATTTCAACGATTTGTCGATAGCTTTACAAAATTTCAAGAGAATCCAAAAGATTTTTATGGATTTGAAATATTTTAGTGTATTTTCAAAAACTTTTAACAATTTAAAGTGATTCCGAAGGATTTTACAAATTTTAAAGTATTTTTAAAAATTCTAATGAATTTTCAAGGGCTTTTACAGAACTTCAAAAGATTTCAAAGAATCGTATAGGGTATTCTCAGAAATTTCAAGGAATTTTTAAAAGCTTGGAAAGATTTTGAGGGATTTTAAATCATTTCAAAGGATTTTAAATATTTTTCAGTAGTTTTAAAGCATTGAAGGAATTTTTAAGAGCAATAAAGCGTTTCAACAGATTTCAAAATATTCAAAAGGATTTTAAATGTTTTATGGTGGTTTGAAAGATTCCAAAGAATTTTCGATTGGTTTCAATAATTTAGAGGCATTCCAAAAGAACTTTACAGATGTTAAAGATAAAGATTTCTTTAGATTTTTAATTTTTTGCCGTTCATTTTCAAATTGGAGAACTGAAAAATACAATTTGTTTTAGAATTTGAATTGAATTATACTATTTTAAGCGATTTAAATTTGCGACAGAACAATTTTATGAAGTTTGATTTCGGCTAAATGAAGAAATGAGGTAAGAGAATTAGTTTCTTTATTTGAAAAAATAGATTTATATAAGTGTGAAATGAAATCAACGCGTTCTAGGTGAGTGCTACTAGATGAGGGATTACTTTGACGTCAATATTACTATTATTACTATTATACCATCAAGCCATTTCCTTTTCGGGGTAGGCGTGACTTGCTGGGTTGGAAAATAGTAGTCACTGTGTGCACAAACTATTTGTCACCACACTTTTCTGTCCTGGCATACTGCTCTAGCTTCCTTCACGTGCATGCATTTTTTCATGCAAACTCCTGTGTTTCTATGTCTCATTCACAGATTCTAACCATTCTTTCGGCGGTCTACCGTTGGGCATTCTGCCATTTACCTTGATACCTTTATACACACACAGGATAATCTCGTTTCGGACTTTGTCCATCAGTGTTTTCCCGCATAATGTGCGCAGAGGTTTCATGCCAATCGCGTTAATTTTCCTCCTGTCCTTCTCTTGACAGATCCATGTCTCGCTACCGTATAGTATATTTGGTACGAATATAGAATTGTGTATGACCATTCTAGCTTTATTTGATATGTTCTTATTTCTGAGAATGGACCCTGCTCTACCGATAACCTTCTTGCCTTTACTTATGCGCCTATCTAACTTCCCATCTATTTTTCCGTCGCTAGTGAATAGGCTACCCAGATATACGTATTTGTCAACTTGTTCTAATCTCTCATCATTTAAGACAATGTTGCAGATTGTTTTCTCACTTTTTTTGTCAAACATCGCATCGCCAGACTTTCTTCCTACCACTGCCGTACCACACACTTCAATTGCAGTTTTAACAATGATATCCCGTAACAAAGTCCACGCGCCCTCTATATCTTTATTGCTTATAAGCGCTTCCCAAGTTGCCTTATCTTTGCGTTCGTTTATCTTATTCTGAAAATCTATTCCCACTTCCGGTTTGTGTAAAATTTCAATCTTAATTCGCGTTTGTTTCGTTTTTTTTGTTCTCTCTCTTCTCCATCCCCACGCTAAGTTCATTTTGGAGACTAAAAGGTAATGATCAGTATTGCATTCGGAACCCCTCATGACTCTTGTATCTTTAACTAGTTCTCTCACTCTTTCATCCGCAATAACGAAGTCAATTATACTGCGGTTATTTCCTTTACACCCGGTGTACGTGTGGATTATTTTATGTCGAAATCAAGTATTTGTGATGAATAGGCCCTTTTCTAAGCATAAGCTAACTAATTTTTCCCCGCTATAATTTTTTCTTGTTGGATCTCCAAAATTACCTAGCACCCTTTCTGTATATGTTTCCTGACATTGGACACCGACCCATCCGTTCATATCTCCTAGCAAAATTATTCTTTCACCTTGATCGCAAGTACTTATTGTATCATTTAAAGTGTCCCAGAAGGCATCTTTGACCTCCCTCGAATCGATATCAAATGGGGAATAGCACGCTATGATGAATAATCTTCTGATTCAAGGTAAAATACATAAATTGTGTAAATAATTCTTGTTTTTACCTCAATATTCAGCCTTTATCTAATTTCAATGATGCTAAAAATGTTCCACACTCATGTTCTTTTATCAAACTTTTTAATTTTTCGCGTTTTTAATTTCTAGAGTCATTTCTGCTATAGTAGTTTTCCACTATCTAATTATAAGTTTTCTACTATTTTTTAGCGGCTCACTTTTTTCTTACTACATAAGTAGAAGTTTACTAACCTACATCTAAAGAGCACATTAAGCATCCTATGTTTATACAAAAATGTGAATTTTTCATTTTAATTTTTTATTTCGTCTTTTGTGTCTTGGCGATTTTTTCTATTACATTTTTGTCATAGGAACATTTTTAAGTTCCCAAAAAAATGCTCAACTCTGCAAATCAGACATTTTTAAGAATTTCGTCAGAGATTAGCAACCTACTCGGAAGTCAGAAGGGAAAGAAAATATATATTTTTGTGAAAAATTCACATTTTTTTAAATACTCTGAAACGAGTTCAAAGTATTAAAAAATGAATCGAAATACTCGAAAAAAGAAGCTTTTTAGGAACTTTGATATGGTTCAAAAAAATGGAAAATTTTCTTAAGATTCATAGGGAAAATTTTAATGTTTTTTTTTTAATTTTATGAGAATATTCTAAAAGAACTCAAAAAATTTCCAAAATTGTGAAAACAAATCTGGAAGATTTTAAGGAAATTTTGTTAATTTCCCAGAATTTGAAAAAAGATATAAGAAAAATTGGAATAAATCTGAAAGATTATTTCGTGAGTTTCTGAGATGTAAAAAGATTGAAAAATGAATTTTAAGAGAAAATTGAAAACTATTTTTAAATGGCTAAATAGTTCTCAAAGAAAAAGCTTTTCAGAAAATTTGAAATTGTTCAAAAAATGAAAACAGTTTCTTAAGATGCATAGGAAAATCTTTTATATATTTTTTTTAAAATTTTATGAGAATATTTAAAAAGATTTCCAAAATGTTTAAAAACGAATCTGAAAGATTTATAGGTAATTTTTTTTTCTCCTGAATTAAAAAAATTGTTTAGGAAAAATTGGAATAATTTGTCAAGATATTTGAAAGATTTCAGAAATTAGGACAAATTGATGAAGAATTGAATTCATTTTTGAAAAGCTATAAGGGTATCAAATGAAAACTCTTAAGGTCCCTGAGAAAATTGCGACTGATTTTTTGTTTAAAAAAATTAATTTATAAAGAATATTGAAAAATATTTTAGAACATTTCAAATAGTTATCGAAAAAGAACCTTTTTAGAAACTTTGCAATGTTTCCAGAAAATAAAAGTTCTTATTAGCATTCCTAGAATAATTGAAAAAAAATTAAATTAAAGAGAATATTTAAAAGATTTCAAAATTGTCGAGAAGGAATCTAAAAAAGGATTGAGGGAAAATTTCTTAACTTTGAGAGTAAAATTGAGGAAACATGCGAATCATTTCAAAAGATTTTCAGAAGGTTTAGAAGTTCTTAAAAGAATAATAGAAAATTAGAAGTTTGAAAAGATTTCAAAAAGCATCAAAATGCATATTTTTGAAGACTGCAAAAAAAAAAAAGCTTTTTAAGAATTTGAAACGGTTTCAAGAAAATCAAGAATGAATCTTAAGATTTCTGGAAAAATTGCAAATGATTTTTTATTTAAAAAAAGGAATTTGAATTGAAAATTGAAAAATATTCCAAATATTATCACAATTATGGACTACATTCCTTAAAATTGATGTCACGGTCTATATAATCTTTTAACTTCTAGAGAAACCCGAATTTTTCCTCCCGAATTTGCATGCATATCACCCGAAAATTTTTTCCAATTAACAAAAAAGAAATACATTGAAAAAGAGACAAAAAATCACATTTAGGGGTGACGCACGCCCCATGAAGTTCAACAGGTATTTTCCATAAAAAAAGACGTGTTTGTAAATTTTATTCAGAATCGTCAATATTGGGTGAATCGAGTTGAAATTTAACATTTCTCTTGAGAAAGACGTGGCTTCTTCAAAAATGGTTCATTTTTTGTCTAATTTTAAATTGAACTAAGGTGATACTTTATTGATGTAAACAAAAATAATTGTTTAAATAATTAATTATTATTTTTAAGAATATTCTCTTAGAATAATGCTGGAAAATTGCAGTTTTTTCAGAAATTTTCCCTTCTTGTCCAATTTTCAATTAGAGTACGTTAAATAGTTGAAGTTAACAAACCTTATTGTTTAAACAATTTATTATTGTTCATAACTATCTTTTCTTCAATAATTGCTAAAAAGTTGCGTTTCCTTCCTGAAATTTTTAACTCTTTGTCTACTTTTCACTTAGTGAGGTAATAGTTAATGCAAGTTAACAAACATGCTTATTTAAATAATCGATTATTCATAATAACTATCTTATCTCAGAGTAATGCTAGAAAATTGCTTTTTTCTGAAAGCTTTAGTTTTGCTTTGACCCTTTAATTATGAACGAGTAAGAAGACAAGCTTTAGAAGAAATCATTTTTAACGTACTGTTGTGTTGTTTTATGTGAATCATTTTTGCTCTTTCCGCAGTGTTTGAGAAAAATTATTTGAATCAAAAAACCTATCTCACAGAAGAAACGTTTTGACGTTTGATTTGAACCACAACAAGAAGTTTACTGCAAAGCGTGAAAGAAAAATTTTCATATATATTGAGTTCATGCCCATGCGATCCTGTGTAACTAACTCAATCTCTTACACGCAATACATCAACTTGTCGTTACAAAAAGGTCTCCAAGTTGACGTCATCTATACCGATCTGTCAAAGGCTTCCGACAAAATCAAACATTATATAATTTTGCAAAAAATGCTCTCTACAAACACACCGATTAATCTGGCACTACTATTGTCAAACTATCTGAAAGACAGGGAGCACAGAGTGCAATATAAAGGCGTCGCTTCAAAACCGTACATCCCAACATCTGGTGTACCACAAGGGTCTACACGTGGCTCTCCTCTATTTCTTGTATACGTGAATGATGTTGTGAGCAATATTAAGTCGTTCATATCAATCTTCGCAGACGACATAAAATTATTTAGAATAATTAGCCAGATTGAAAATGCGAAGAAATTACAGGATGATCTTGATTCCATTGTACAATGGTGGGATAAGAATAGACAAGTATCAACCCGGAAAAATGCAAAGTTATGCAATTTCTGACTCACATTTGTACTTCATTGATCATGCTAGATACATCGCCGCTGCAGCTGCCAGAAGCTTGAATATGCTTCCCAAGTCTGAAATCCGATGTTTCGAAAATACGGGGAAGAATTGGAGTCCATTCAAAAAAGATTTTTGAAATTTCTATCGCTAAAAATGGAAGGAGTTTATCCTAATAGAGGCACGGACTATCTCAATCTTTGCAAGAAATTCAAATGTTTTACTCTACATGAGTGGCGGACTTTCGCATGTTGCATGTGTCTATTTAAACTAGTGAGAAATGAAATTTACAATTCTTTCATAATGAATTGCTTCCAATGCAAAACCCCAAGACTGTCTGCCAGATACGTCGTGCCATTCCACTTGCCACTTCCGGATTCAGCGATCGGCTTTAATTCGCCAGTATTTGTCATGTGTAATCACATAAATCTAATTCACCAGAGAGCAGGGATGAATTTAATCATCGACATGAACGAAATTAGTGAGAATATCTGTATAGATACCCTCAACCGTTACATTTTAGCCAACCGCTCTGAGTAATTCGGACAATTAGGTAATTATTAATCCTAATCATGTATCAAATGCCTGGTTGCCCAACAATGGCTTTACCGAGGGCATATGTTCAATAAAAAAAAATATAAAGAAATGAAAAACTGAAAAATACAATTTGTCTTAGAATTTGAATTTAATTGTGCTATTTTGAACGATTTAGATTTGGGACAAATAATTTTATGAAGTTTGATTTCGGTTAAATGCAAAAATTAGGTTAAAGAATTATAAATAATTCTTGTTTTTTACCTCAATATGTAGCCTTTCTCTCATTTCGATAATGCAAAAAATGTTCCACATTCATGTTCTTTTATCAAACTTTTCAATTTTTCATGTTTTTAATTTCTACAAGCTTTTTTGAAATAATTCATACAGCCCTAACTAAATTCGTATACATATTTTCATAGCTGTTTTTCACTATCTGTCTTGGCGATTTTTTCTATTACATTTTTGTCATAGGAACATTTTCAAGTTCCCGAAAAATTCCTTACTCTGCAAATCAGACACTTCTAAGTACATTTTTTCGGATTTTCACATTTTCCGAAATACTCAGAAATGAGTTCAAAGTATTGAAAATTGAACCAAAATAAGCGAGAAAAGAAGCTTTTTAGGAACATTGAAATGGTTCCAGAAAATGGAACAATTTTCTAATGATTCATAGGAAAAATGACTTTTAAGAGAAAATTGACCAATATTTTCAAACGTTCTCTATAGTTATCGACAAAAAGTTTTTTAAAAAATTTCAAAATCTTCAAGAAAATGAAAGCATTTTCTTAAGATACATAAGAAAATATTTCTGTTTTTTTTTCTTATTTTATCAGAATATTTTATAAGATTCCAAAAGATTTTCAAAATTGTTAGAAACGAATGTGAAAGATTATGAGGTAATTTTTTTTTCCAGAATTTAAAAACATTTTTAGGAAAGATTGGAATAATTTTTAAAGATATTCGAAAGGTTCTAAAAATTAGAAAAGATTGATAAAGAATTAAATTCATTTCTGAAAGGTTTCATGGAAATGAAATAAAGAGTCTTGAGATTCCTCGGAAAATGGCAACCGATTTTTTATTTGAAAAAATTATTTTTAAGAGAATGTTGAAAAATATTTTAGATCATTGCAAATACTTATCGAAAAAGAACCTTTCTAAGTCACATTTTTTAATTACAGGAATTTAAAGAAAATGTCAGGAAACATTTGAATCATTTTGAAAGATATTTAGAATTTTTCAAAGTTTTAAAAAATTCACAGGATGTTACAAATTGAAAAAAATTTCAGAAGGCGTAAAAAATGCAGTTTTATGAAGATGGTGAAAATAAGAAGCTTTTTAAGATTTTGAAAAGGTTAAAAGAGAATTTAAAAAAATCTGAAGGTTCCTGTAAAAATTGCAAACGATTTTTCATTTTAGAAAATGAATTGAAAATATTTTAAAATATTTCAAATAATATCGCATATTAACGTAAAAAGTTTTTTTTTTAGGAACATTGGACTGTTTCCAAAATATGGAAAAATTTTGGTAGATTCTGAGGAAAATTTTTCCAGTTTTTCCTTTCATTCATTTAAAGAGAATATTCAAAAAGATTGAAAAAAATTATTTCCAAAATTGTTGAAAAAGATGCTAAAAGATTTTCGGGCAAATTTTTTATTTCGTAGAATTTTAAAAAATTGGTTGGAAAAATTCTAATAATTCAGAAAGATATTTGAAACGTTCAGAGGTTTTTAAAAGATTGATAAGCAATTTAAGATGTGAAAAGATTTCAAGGAATGTCAAACAAAATTCAGATTTTCAAAGATTGTGAAGAAAAGATTTTAAGAAATTTTGAAAGGCGTCCAGAAAATTAAGAAAAATTCTTTAGTTGCATGGGAAAATTTTCAATGACTTTTTATTTTGAAGTATGAATATAAGTAATTCAAAGTGATATTTACAATTTTTGAAAAGATTCGAGGCGTCAAGCTGCCCTTCGGAGATATTTTTCATCAGCCGGTCTCAAGGAAAAACAATTATTGACTACATTCCTTAAAATTGATGTCACGGTCTATAGAATCTCTTAACTTCAAAAGAAAAATGTTTTTATATGGAACAAGTTGTTGACATTACTCAGAAAGTAGAAAGAATAATTATTTATTTTTATAATTTGGTAAGAAAAATGTAAAAAAATGTTGCTCATATTTAAAAAGTAGTTTCCTTTTGAGAAAAACTATCCCCAAACTATTCATTTAAATTAGTGGAACATTTTTTTGCTTTAAATGTTCACGAATTTGATGTGGAGAAATAGTTTTTTTAGCCTATAAAATATTTGCTTGATTTTAAAATAAATTTCCTTCCAGCAATTCGCACTTCCTCAGTTTAAAGAAATATTTATTCACATTCATGGCACATTCATTTGGAACAATGAGTCATTTATTTGGTTTAAAATGTATATTTTTGTCTTCCATTAATATGTCTTTGATTCAAAGATATATTTCCCCCCGACAAATAGGTCGTACTTTTCAATCAACCATTTGAAAGTTTTGCAAATAATCCGGACTTTCACTTACTTCAGCCAAGTAAAATTTACTCGGTACAAGTAACCTTTTTTCAGTGCATGAGTAATTGCATTTACTATACTTTTTACACGGCCCGACAAAAAAAGTGTCCTGTGCATCAGACTGGACCACCATACCTATACGTTTTTGGGGTCGCTGAATCTGAATCCAGGGGCTGTTTCACCCCATCAGGTCAGAGTCAAGGTCATTCTTAGGTCAAATTTGGGAAAAAGCGTTCAAGCGAATAAAACAATAATTCTTATACGATTTTGTGGTCGCCGAATCTGAATCCTAGGTCTGTTTGATCCCATCAGGTTAGGAACAAGTTCTTTCAAAGGTCAACTTTGTTTGTCAGATAGAAACGCATTTTTGACTGCGAAATCTGAGAAAGCTGGATATTTGACGTTCATTCATTGTTCGACCTATGGATCAAAGTATGTAAGTAATGTAGTACATTACGATACAGCGGAGTGTAATGTGAAGAGTGATCGTCCGCAGTATCGTAATGTACAACATTACGATACTCTACGCTGTCGCATAAAAACGCGTTAATGCACCGGAGTCACATAAAAGTATATTATCTTAGAATAGCAGTGTGGAATATCTAAATGTTTTTGGTTGAATTTTAGTGTTTCTTTTTTTTCTGAAAATTCAACCATCCTATCTTTGAAAGTTCATCTTCGTACGTTACCGTTACCGTTACCGTTACCGTTACCGTTACCATTATTTAGTTTTGTGCACCAGGCCGTTGAAGACGTCATCTACGATAAATTTTTAACAATTTGAATTGTGCCAACATCCAAAATAACTAACAGTGGTGACTCGACATCCCGGGTGCACCGGGTCGCGCACCAGGTAGTTTAGCACGTATTCCACGAGAACGTATTCAAAATTTAAGTTGTGCCAACATCCAAAATAACTAAAAGTGGAGAGCCGAGGATCCGGGTGCACCGGGTCACGCACCAGGTAGTTTAAAG
>CAKNYM010054175.1:199919-214405 GCA_932195095.1 Andricus curvator | reverse complement strand
GAGAAGTTTTTCAAAACTCAAGTTGTGCCAACATCCAAAATAACTAATAGTGGTGACTCGACGACCCGGGTGCACCGGGACGCGCACCAGGTAGTTTAGCACGTATTCTACGAGAACTTTTTTAAAATTTAAATTGTGCCAACATCCAAAATAACTAAAAGTGGTGACTCGACGACCCGGGTGCACCGGGTCGCGCGACAGGTAGTTTAGCACGTATTATACGAGAACTTTTGTAAAATTCAAGTTGTGCCAACATCGAAAATAACTAATAGTGGTGACTCGACGACCCGGGTGCACCGGGTCACGCACCAGGTTGTTTAGCGCGTATTCTACGAGAACTTTTTAAAAATTTAAATTGTGCCAACATCCAAAATAACTACCAGTGGTGAGTCGATGATGAGCATAAAGTGATCTCATCGACGTTGGGCGAGCTGTGTTTATTTGAAATCGAGATGTTTGTTTTCGTAAGAAGCTTAGCGGAAGTCTATGCATGTACACTTCGGTATATATACGATTCCTTGGACTCATTTTTTAACATTTTTAATATTTTATTCGTATTTTGAAAAATTCATTTTCGATTAGTCATAGTTCATTTACATTTCAAAATGTTTGAAAATTTCCGAATTTTGAGTACCGTTTATATTTTGTAATTAAAGCTTTTGACATTTCGGAAAATTTGTGTTTGGATTTTTTATAATAAATTTGGTTAATTTTTTATTTAAAAAACAAATTTTTAATATCACGCAATTGAAAATATGATTTCATTCATTTCAATACTTAGTTTTCATTTCAATCCAGTTCTATCCAGAACGATTAATCATTTAAACAGTTTCCATAAACGAATAAGCTCAATTCGTTTACGGAATCAACTAAGAATGTCTTTCCGATGACTCTTTTCTATGTTGCTTTGTAAATTTACAAGAATTAATGATAATTCAAACAATTTTCATACAGAAATCAAATGTTTGCCTATTGTTTAACTAGTAGGTAGGGGAGAGCGGGGCACGCGCGGCACCCTAACTTTGAGTGAATTTTTTAACATTAATAGTATTTTTTACACTGTCAAAAAAAGAAGCAACAAATAAAATGAATGTTTATAAATGAAATTCAGTCCGAATATAAATTTAAAACGAACGCGTTTAATTTGTAGGAATAAAAATAAGCAGGCGTCAAAGTGGGGCAGAGAAGGTCTCTGCGGGGCCGTTAATGTCATCCAGGTGGGGCACAAATGGCACGGTAAACTCGCTAATAAAAACGAGATCTATAAATGGTACTTTTTTTAATAGTTCTTTAAAATATAAATAAATAAAATAAAATATATTTTTTATTTAAGAATTAACTTTCATTATTTTTTGTAAGTGTTTTTTATCACATTTGTTTTTATTTTATACAAGTTTTATTATAGCTAAAGAGATGAAATGTTAATATTTAAATGTGAGATCTAAAATGTAATAATAAAATATATTAAGTTGTTGTTTTAAAAGTTGTTTTAAAGATGACTTTAAGTTACATACATCATGCAAATGGTAAATTATTATTTACGTAAAATGGTTCATAGGTACCATCTTCTTTTGAAATGACCACAGTTCCATTTGCAATAGGTATTACACCTGGTATTACATCCTAGCAATCACAAAACTGAAACTAAATTTGAGGTTAAAAATCAGCTGTTCTCTCTAAACACAGCTTAGAACGGCGCGAGTGTGACATGTCGTGCCCCACCTTAGGGTGCCGATCTCTGCCCCACCTCGATATTTTTTTATTTTTCACATAACTATCTAACTACGTGTTTGAGAGAAGTGATTAAAAAAAAGAAATTAAAGTTCGAGTTTCAAACTTTACAATAGACCCAGTTTTAAGGACTATTGATACTTATTTGTCCTTTTCACGAACGTTCGAAATTCGATGGCGCATCCGATTTTCATGCTCCAAATTTCAATCACTAGAATTTTATTTCATTTTTTACAAAATAACAAATTAATTGGTTTCAAATAGAACTATGCATTTAGTAGATGCCAATAAAAAATATTGATTTTTTTTACTCGTTTTACAAGTTTTTAGAGGGGTGCCCAGCTTATCCGCCCTGACGTCAGTGCCCCGCTTTCCCCTAGAGTTTGGCTATTTATTAACAAAATGCTAATTTTTTTTACAGAATTAGCTAAGAATATTTTTCCAATGACTTTTTTGTAGGATGATTTGCAAATTTTTAAGATTTATTAATTATTCAAACAATCTTCATCAACAAATTAAGAACCAGGTCATTTTTCAACGAATAGGATCAATTAGTTTAGGGAATCAAGAAAGAATGTATTCCCAATAAATCTTTTCTACGATACTTTGCAAATATACTATAATTAATCATTATTTTAATAATTTTCCTGAACATATTCAGAGTTTGTCTATTTTTGAAGGAATAGGCAGAATTTGTTTACGGAGTCTCTTTTCTATGTTGTTCTGTAGATTTACAAGAAATAATAATAATTTGAATAATTTTCATACAGAAATTTAAAGTTTGCCTATTTTTTAACAAATATGCTAAAATTTTCTTACAGAATTAGTTAAGAATATCTTTCAAATGACTTTTTTGTATGATGATTTGCAAATTTTCAATAATTATCAATTATTTAAACAATTTTCATAAACATATTAAGAACCCGATCATTTTTCAACGAATAAGATCAATTAGTTTAGGGAATCAAGAAAGAATGTATTCCCAATAAATCTTTTCTACGATACTTTGCAAATATACAATAATTAATCATTATTTTAATAATTTTGCTGAACATATTCAGAGTTTGTCTATTTTTGAAGGAATAGGCAGAATTTGTTTACGGAGTCTCTTTTCTATGTTGTTCTGTAAATTTACAAGAATTAATAATAATTTAAACAATTTTCATACAGAAATTTAAAGTTTGCCTATTTTTTAACAAATGGGTAGAGTTTGGCTATTTTTTAACAAATATGCTAAATTTTCTTACAGAATTAGTTAACAATATCTTTCCAATTACTTTTTTGTATGATGGTTTGCAAATTTATAAGAATTATTCATTATTTAAACAATGTTCATAAACAAATTAAGAACATGGTCATTTTTCAACGTATATGATCAATTAGTGTAGGGAATCAAGAAAGAATGTATTCCCAATAAATCTTTTATACGATGCTTTGCAAATATACAATTATTAATCATTATTTTAACAATTTTCATAAACCTAGTCAGAGTATGTCTATTTTTCAAGGAATGCTGTTTTGTAAATTTACAAGAATTATTGTTTGTAATATCATTATTTTTAACGAATTGGCCCAATTTTCTTACAGAACCGAAAAGAATGTATTGAAAATAAGTCTTCCCTATGTTACTTTGCAAATTTACAATAATTGTTATTTATTTCAACAATTTTCATAAACATATTCAGAGTTTGGCTGTTTTTCAACGAATAGGCTCAATTTGTTTACGAATTCAACTAAGAATATCTTTCCGATGACTGTTATCTATGTTGCTTTGTAAATTTACAATAATTTTCAATTATTTAAACAACTTCAACTAAAAAACTGAGATTTTGGGCTATTTTTTAACGAATAGGCTTTATGTTTTATAGAATTAAGTAAGAATATCTTTCCAGTGACTTTTTGCTATAATGCTCTGCAAATTTCAAAGAATGAATCATTATTTAAACAATTTTCATAAACAAATCAAGAGTTTGGTTATTTTTTAAATAATAGGCTCAATTTGTTTGCGGAATTAATGAGGAATGTTTTTTAAATACCTATTTCCTATGATACTTTAAAAATTTATAATAATTATCAATTATTTAAACAATTTTCATAGACACATTCAGAACAATTTGTTTACGGAGTCAACTAAGATTGCCTTTCCGATGAATCTTTACTATGTTTTGTAAATTTACAACAATGATTAATTATTTAAACAATTTCGATTACAAAATTTAGAGTTTGGCTATTTTTCAACGAATAGGCTCAATTTTTTACAGAATTAGATAAGAATATCTTTCCGGTGACATTTTTCTATAGTACTGTGCAAATTTCAAATAATTAATTATTATGGCCAACGGCCATACCACGCTGAAAAACCCAGTTCTCGTCAGATCACTGAAGTTAAGCAGCGTTGGACGCGGTTAGTACTTGGATGGGTGACCATTCAAGAATACTGACATGAGTGCTGTTGGCACATCGTGGGTGTGGTGAGCCCACACTTGTAGTTATTTATAACTACAAGAAAAACCTAGAAACACTACCCGAATCGGGTAGTGTCACGCCTACCCTGAAAGGGAAATGGTTTAATGGTATATATATATATATATATATATATATATATATATTTAAAGAATGTTGATAAACAAATTAAGAGTTTGACCATTTTTCACCGAGTAGGCTCAATTTGTTTACGGAATCAATCAAAAATGTTTTTCGGATAACTCTTTCCTATTTATATTCAGTATTTTGAAAATTTACAATAATTATTAATTATTTAAACATGTTTATCGAAATATCCAGAGATTAAGTATGTCTTTCCGAAGACTCTTTTTCTATGTTTCTTTACAAATTCAGATTTTGGCTATTTTCAACGAATAGGCTAAATTTTTTTATAGAATTAACCAAGAATATCTTTCCGATTACTTTTTTTCTATAATGCAATTTTCATTAAAAAATTTAGAGTTTGGCTTTTTTTTAACAAATAGGCTACACTTTTTTAACAGAATTAACTAAGAATATCATTCCGATGACTTTTTTGTATGATGCTTTGCAAATTTCCAAGAATTATTAATTACTTAAACAATTTTCATAAACAAATTGTGAGCTTGGCCTTTTCTCAACGAATAGGATAAATTAGTTCAGGGTATCAAGAAAGAATGTGAATCGAATAACCATTTTCTACGATACTTTGCAAATCTACAATAATTATTTCAACAATTTTCATAAACATATTCAGATTTTGGTTATTTTTCGAAGAATAGGCACAATTTGTTTAGAGAGTCAACTAAGAATATTTTTTCGATGACTCTTTTCTATGTTGCTGTATAAATTTACAATAATTTTTAAAAATTTAAACAATTTTCATACAAAATTCAGAATTTGGCTATTTTTAAACAAATAGGCTCAATTTTTTTGCAGAATTAACCAAGAATATCTTTCCGATGACTTTTTCTATGATGCTTTGCAAATTTACAATAATTATTCATTATTTCAACAAATTAAGAGTTCAGCCATTTTTCAATGAATGGGCTCAGTTTGTTTACGGGATCACCAAGAACGTATTTCCAATAACTCTTTTCTACGGTACTTTGCAAATTTACAATATTTACTATTTATTCAAACAATTTTTATAAACATATTCAGAGTTTGGCTGTTTATCAAGGAGCAGGCTCAATTTCAACAGAATTAAATAAGAATATATTTCAGATGCCTTTTTTCTGTATTATTTTGCAAATTTACAAGATTTATTAATTATTTGAACAATTTTCATAAAAAAATTAAGAGTTTGGCTATTTCTGAAAGAATAGGCCCAATTTGTTTTAAGAATGAACAAAGAATGTATTTTCAATAACTATTTTCTACGATACTTTGCACATTCACAATAATTATTAATTATTTAAACAATGTTCATAAGCATATTCAGAGTTTGGGCGTTTGTCAAGGAATAGACAAAATTTGTTTCCGGAGTCAACTAAGATTGTCTTTCCGATGCTCTTTTCTATGTTCTTTTGTAAATTTACAAGAATTATCAATTATTTAAACAAATTTGATGAAAAAATAAGAATTTGGCTATTTTTCAACGAATAGGGTGAATTTTTTACAGAATTAACTAAGAATATCGTTTCGATGAATTCTTTCTATTATGCTCTTCAAATTTCCAAGATTTATTAATTATTTAAAATATTTTCATGAGCAAATTAAAAGTTTGGCAATTTATCGAAGAAACCCTGCCGTCCAACCTCCTGCTCGACATTAATTGAAACCGAGGTTAAAACGCAGCGAATACACAACTCGGTCGTATACGTCGCAGATGGTCATCCATCCGATTGCTATGCACGCTCGAAATGGCTTGACGTATGGACTCTTCTCGAGTCGAGATCATTTACTGTGTATTTCTATGAACATTTGTACACGCCGACATTTTATAGGTTTTTTTTTCGAAGTTGCATGAAAATGTTTAGAGTTGCACAATTATTTATTCTGCATCGTGAGAGGGTATCCACGCGAAGCCGTGTACAAATCAAAATTATTGAAGTAAAAATTAATGTAATGGTATTTTATTGAAAGCTCATCTTTGTGAGATGGAAATTAGACTACAGGTTTGAAAATACAAACTATTTTGTTGTGAATTTGATTATTCTGTTGAAAAAGCCATTTGTTTGTAACGCTGTACATTGAAAATGGTTGAGCCTACGAAAAAAGTGGACATTTTTGCCTTACATAATACATTTTTTTTCGAAAAAAAAAAATTAGATTTCGAGCTGGCGCAAGGCCCATGAAGTCCAATTTTCAAGTAAACTGAGGTAATACTTAATTAATGTGAACAAAAATAATGGTTTGAATAATTTATTATTATTATTAATAATATTATTTTAGAATAATGTTAGAAAATTGAAGTTTTTTCAAAAATGTTCCACTTTTTGACTAATTTTCAATTAGAGTGAGGTAAATAATTGAAATTAACTAAATCAATTGTTTTAACAATTCATTATTATTGTTATTAATATTTAATTCAAATATTGCTAAAAAGTTGCGGTTTTTCTGAACTTTTCAACTGTTTGTCTACTTTTCACTTAGTGAGATAATAATTAATGCAAAGTAAAAACATGCTTGTTTAAACAATTGATTATTGTTTATAAATATCTGCTCTTAGAGTAATGCTAGAAAATTGTTTTTTTCTGAAACCTTTAGTTTTGCTTTGACTTTTTAGTTATGAACGAAAAATACCTTGTCCTTAACAACAATCATTATATAAATAGTATTGTATTTTTATAATTTAATTATTTTTTCTTTTTTCCCAATGTCTGAAAAACATTTATTTGAACAAAAAAACTATCTTACAAAAGAGACAAAAACAAAGAATGGAATAATAAAGAGTAGGTGAGAAAACTAGGTCTGTAAATGACTTGTACAATTTTTAGTTTTAAATTACAACAAGAAGTTTACTGCAAAGTAAAAAAAACATGTTTGGAATTGCACGTATTTTAATATCATCCCCTCCCTGCTTTCCTGGAAAAAACTCGTCTCTGATAATAATATACATATATAAAAATAAAAAGACGTTAAACAAATAATTAGTTTATTATAACATCTCACGGGACAGGCGCACCTCAGGGAAGCCTCTCAGTAACTACTTCAAGGAAAAGTTATATTCAATATGATCCACGTAGAAAACTTGAGGCATATGTCAAATATCTATTCCATTTCAGAAAAATATATTCACACAAAAAGAGATTTTTTCAAATTTGAATATCTCGAATGTTTATTTGTTATTTGTTCATAAATAAAAAGGCAAAGCAAAGTTCAGCATTTCAGAAAACAACGCAACTTTCTAGCATTACTCTAAGCGAAGATATAGTTTAAAAAATAATAAATTGTTTAAACAACTATTTTTGGTAACTTGCATAATTCATTACATCTCAGAAAAACCGCAACTATATAGTATTAATATAAAAGAAGAAAGCTTTGAGCAATAATAATCTGATTAAAAAACTATTTATGCTAAATTGAGTTAAATGTTAACTCACTCCAAGTGAAAAGTGGACCGAGAGTTATTAAAAATAATAACGAATTGTTTAAACAATTATTTTTGTTATCATTAATTAAGTATTATCTCACTCTGATTGAAAACTGGATAAAAAGTGAATTTTTTTTTTTTAAACCGCGACTTTCAATCTCTATTCTATGAGAAAATTGCTAAAAATTTTGATAAAGTGTTCAAACAATATATTTAAACATCTAATTATAGGTATAAAGTAGTATTTCATCTATTAGAAACAATTTGTATTTAAAAAACCGTAAACAACCATAATTAGCGCCAAAAGCTCACAAACCCATTTTTTCACTTATGGGGTTTTATTGGGACCCTATACAACAGACTTATGGGGATGATTTATTATTGATTTTTTTTCAAATTAAGTAACGAATGCAAGTTCCTCTCTAAGATCCCCTTACTGTAAAGAACTATAATGAACATTTTTCCCCCCCCCCCCCCTCTTACAGTATGTAATTCATGGTTTCCAGAAATAATAAGATACAGGACTTGAAACTAATGGACATTTTTTGTATTTAAGACAGTACAAGTTTACAATTTTCAAATTTAATTCCTTTACTTTGCACACAAAAATGACGTTTCTACTATAAAAGATGACTTTTTAACAAAATACTTGAGTGTTCCACGAAATAATTCAATTATCAACAAAATAATTAAATTGTACATCATGAAAGAAAAAAAAGTTCACCTGAATGGTTGAAATTCCAAGCCAAAATAGGAACTTTTTGTACAAAAATTCAATTTTCAACCCGAAGACACGAATTTGCAGCAAAAAAAAAATTCTGAAGAAAATAGTTAAATTTATAAACGAAGAGATAAACCTTTATTTAAAAAAATGGTTTTCAACAAAGCCGTTCAACTTTTACCCACGCAGTTGAATTTACAATTCAAAAGGTTCAGTTTTCAACAAAATAGTTCAATTTTCAACCAAGGAGATGAATTTTCAACAACGAAAAAAAAGATTTTTTTTAACAAAGTGGTTCAACCAACATTTTCAAACAAAATAGTCGAATCCTCAAACAAACAAGATTAATTTTCAATCAAACAAATGCATTTTTATTGAAGAAAGAGGAAATTTCTACTAAAGCAGATGAATTTTTAGATTGATGAGACAAATTTTCAAAAAAATATTTGAATATTCATCCAAAAAAGATTGCAGTTGTCTTTTCAATAACAAAATGTAAATTATAATCAAAAAGTAAATTTTCAACGAAAACAGTTAAATTTAAAACCGAGAAGGCGAATTTTCAACAAATCTGCTTTCAGCTTTCAACCAAAAAGGATGACCTTTTAACAAAATTGTTGATTTTTCAACCATACAGTTGCATTCTTATCCAAGAAAGATGTAACTTCTACTAGAATAAATGAATATTTCAATTGAACAGACAAATTTTCCACAAAACAGTTGAATTTTCAAATTAAAAAATTCCAACTAAATTTTCAACACCAAAATATGAATTTTTATCATAAAATAAATTTTTTACGAAAATAGTAGAATTTTCAATCCAGAAAAATGAATTTTCAACAAAAAAGTAGAATTTTCAACCAAAAGGATGACTTTCAAACATAATTGTTGAATTTTCAAACAAGTAATAAAAATAATAAATAAAAAAGTTCAGGCAGAAGCCAGTGAAAAAAAAGAAATATAAATATAAATCGAGGGAAAATAAATTACCAACAAGAATATTATATCAGGGTTACCGCAAAAATTCATTTTGAAAATTCCCTAATGTTTCCCTGACCAATTCTTCATTTTCATTCAATTAACTTTTTTCACTTACACGATTCTAATTGGACAACGTGTCATGAGCGAGGCATGAGACAGCATCTCGGGATTCCACCGCAGTTCAAATAGGCATTGAATTGAGTAGACCCGCAAACAAGGTTTTCTTATAAAAGACGAACACTTCCTTCTTTGCCATCAGTTTGATTCTGTTGTTACATAGCTTCTTACCAACATGGATACACTAACTGTTTTGATTCTGTCAATACTTTGTGCGGGTTTGCAACACGTAGTTCTAGCTTCTTCATCTGGTGGTGCAGGTTCGAGTAGTAAGTGAAATAGTTTTACTCTGCACGAAAAAAAAAATTTTTTTCTTTGTAGTGCTTGAGTTCTACCCACTTGTCCGTCAAAATACTCTGATCAGAACCTCCCAAACGACACTGAAAGAAATTTGGTCTCTTGAAATAAAAAAAACAATAATATAGTGCGTTGCTGGTACATTTCTGCAAAATTTCAAAATGTTGTTTAAAAAAGGATTATATTCGCAATTTCTTCTCGACGAGTGGGGCACTCAACATTAAATCAACAATTAGTGATCTAGAGCCTTGAGAAAAGAAAGCATAAGGTACTTGAGAGGTTTTGATAAAAAAACATATTTGACTTGCTTCTAATTTAAATTTGACCAAACGATTTTACAGGAATATGAGTGCGGACCGTGCAATAAGAACAATCAAAAAGAAAAAGATTTTTTTAAAGTTTGAAGTTTGGAAGGTTCGGACATGAGACCTTTTACGTATACAACTGCTATTTTATAGTTTTTATGTGGCTTTTATTTGAAGTGTTGTAAAATTGTATCGAAAAATATGTTTACTCTGTGTAAACAGTTCCGACAGACATGTCGTGATCCTAGGACCATGGTGTTCTAACTCACTTTTTCGACGAACATGAGTTAATGACACCAGAAGATAATCTGGTAATCTATTACCGTAGTTTTAATCTGATTTTGAAATGCAATGTCTGAATAGGTAAAAGTTATAGAACAAAATCTGTATCAGAAAAGTGGAACCACCATATGCTATCTAGTGCCACGCAATTACACGTTGCCAGATTAAAATCATGCAAATAAAAGAATAGGTGACAATCATTCCAAGTCTAACTTTTCCTGACAAAGTGACGTTATCTTAAGTTGATAATACTGCTGAGCCACAAGCGCACGGAGTTCTAGCCTCAATTCATTACACCAAAGTTTCGACATTCCTAGAGTTAAATATTGAATCAGTCTTCTAATCATTCTTACCAGGAATAAGTAAAAAAAAGTTGCTGACAATATTTTTACACTTTTTTAAGCATATTTTGAAGATGCGGCCTAGACTGCCGGCAAAAATATTATTTGTCTGACCAGTCACAGTAGTGCCTTCCCAGCTAAAGAAATATTGGAAAGGGGTAAGGGTTTAACCAACATTATTTCTGTGATCAGTCACAGGGGTGCGTTTCCGTGAAGGAAAAATAATTTTTAAAATATTTTTTTCGGCATTCTAGGCTCTAACCTTAAAATGTGCTTTTAAAATAAATCATTAAAAAAATGGTTCGTGAGAGTAATTTTTTTTTACCGCTACCGACAGTGTATACGCTTCGGTTTGGAATACCTTCTGTGGGTTTGTGTAAATATTACGGAAAAGTGATAGGACTTGTAGTGAACCTACTATCAAAGAACTAAATGATGTATTATTTACGTGGATTTGCCACTTTTAGGACGCTCTGACAGTAAGAAATCTACACCATTGAGCTTTTTATCCTCTTTTTTTACCAAAAATTGTTATTGTTTGTCTAGTGCAATAATTATCAATAATATTAGGTAACTCAAAATTATTGACACAATCCCATCGGCTTCAGTGATTGTATTTTCTTTCAAAAAGTCGGCTTTCTTCACACAGAATCATAATAATAAAGTTTGCCTTTTAATACACTTTATACGTTTTCAATACTTCACCTTTATTATTTAACTAACCTTTGATCTTTTGCACATTTTGCATTACTTGCAATGGTTTTGAACTCTTTCAAATTCTTTGGATATCCTTGAAGTCTTCTGAATTTCTGAATTCCTTGAATTATTTCGAAGTTCTTTTAATTCCCTGCATTTTTGGAATTCCCTAAATTATCTGAATTTATTAAAGTCGTGGATTTTCCTAAATTCATAGAATTTTTTCAATCACCTACATTTTCAGTTATTGTGGCATTTCCGGAATTCTAAGGAATTTAAAATAATTCAAGGAATTGAAAAGAATTCAGGGAATTTACGGAAATCTATCAATTCGCGGAATGCTATGCATTTACGAAATGAATTCACGGAACTCTATGAATTCAAGAGATTCAAGGAATTCCATGAATTTGAGAAATTCTATGAATTCAAGGAACTCAAAGAATTCAAGGAATTAAAAAAATACTAGTAATTTAGAGCTTACAAGGAATTTCGACACTTCAGGGAGGTATTCAGGGAATTCTGGGAATTTCGAAAATTCAAGGAATTCTTTGAATTCAAGAGATTCAAGGAATTCAGGAAATTGAACGAACTAGAACAATTTGCGCGCTATACGTGCACTAATTACCTTTCTATAGAAAACAAAACTCGGTTTAATTTCCAACATTTTTTTATAGATTTTACAGAAAATCTTATATGATTGGAAAACGTACATGATTTACAGAAGATTCTTTATTATAGCGAGAATATTCCAGTAAGGTCAATATGAATGACACATTTTTTCTATTTACTTACAATCCTTAAAATTAGCAGATTATTTGTTTAATTAACAAAATATGTCTCGTGACGTGTGGAATTATCCAAAACCGTACTTTTAATTATGTTTTCATTATTAAAAAAATGTAAAAAATACATTTTCTAGCTATTTCCAGACGAATAAATGTATCAAAGCAGAATCAAATTCGACTATTTAAATTTGATTTGAATTTTCTATAAGATTCCATTTTTTACGATTTCTGGCCATATTTGTCACATATATTGTATTGAATCATTTATTTTTGTATCAAAATTTTGAAATGAAAGTTCATCCGTGAGAAAAATTCAAAATCTATAATGTAACATTTTACTTATTCAACACAGACGTATACAACAGCCTTTCAATTTATATTGAAAACGAGCACAATTTTTGAATTTCTGCTACTTCTACCAAAAATTTGAGCTTCTCTTTATACATTTATCGTGTAATATGACATATCTCACTCTAAAAGTTGACACTTCAGAGGAAAAACCTTTTTTGTTTTAAAGTGCATCCACTTAGTTCAAAGGTTCTTTGTTAGTTCTCTGTTAAAAATATATTTTTTTTGGTTGATGATTCGTTAGTTTCGTTTGAAACCTTTTTTCTCAAAGTTTGACTATGTTGCTGGAAATGCTTTTTGTTGCAAATTAATTTTTCTAAGTGAAAATTTAATTATTCCATGTTTGGTTGAACATTTATCTTTTTCAGTTGAAAATTCAGCTACTTTGTCTTTCCAGGTAGAATAACACAGGCCCACAAAAAAAAGTGTCATGCGCGAAAGATCAGAGTACGGAATCTATATGTATTTTGGGGCGGTTAATATGAATCTGACGTTAGATTTCCCCAGCCCGTTAGGGTTTCCCCCTGGATGTAGGAAATTCCTAAGTAAAAAAATGGGTTTTCGGCGTTTTTGGAGCTAATTATGATTTTTTCAGGTATTTTTAATGTAGATTGTTTCTAACACATAAATTTTTTGCTCACTTTGTACTTAAAGTGAGGTCATAATTGGGAATCTCTAACAAACCTAGTTGCTTAAACAAATTATTATTGTTTACGACTATCTTCTCCTATACTGATGCTAGGAAGTTGCGGTTTTTTTTTGAAATTTCAAACTTTTTTTCCACTTTTCACTTAGTATAGTATTAATTAATATAAGTTGAACAAATGAGTACTTGTTAAATCAATTTTAAGTTACCAATTTACATTACTTTGCTTTGCCTTCTTAGTTATGAACAAATCATAAATGAACATTAGAGAGAATCATATTTTATACAATCTCTTTCTTTTTTGTGAATATATTTTTCTGAAATAAAACAGATATCTGAAATATGCTTTAAATTTTCTACATGAATCTCAGGGAATTTCCAGGGCACGGGGGGGGGGGGGGATGATATTAAAATATGTGCAATACAAAATTTTTCTTTTACGCTTTGCAATAAATTGTTCATTGTAATTGAAAACAAAACTTTTACAAGTCATTTGCATTCTAACATTGGGAGAAAGCAAAAAAAAATTCACTTAAAACAACACAATAATACTTGAAAAAATTATTCTTTTTAAGGTTCTTTTATTATTTGTTCATAACTAAACAGTCAAAAAAAAAACTAAAGATTTAAGAAAAAAGCAACTTTCTAGCGTTACTCCAAGGAAAGATAGTTTTAAACAACAAGCAATTGTTCAAATAAGCATGTTTGATAACTTCCATCAATTACTACCTCACTAAGTGAAGAGTGGACAGATAGTTTGAGAGTTCAGAAAAAATTGCAACTTTTTAGCAGTTATCTAAGAGAGGATATTTGAAAATTACAGAAGATACTAAAAATATCTGGCATGGATAAATAAGAAGATAGTTATAAACAATGATCATTTGTTTAAATAATAATTTTTGATCAATTAAATTAATAATTCAGTAACTCCAAGTGAAAAGTAAACAAATAGTCTCAAATTTCAGAAAAAACTGCAACTTTCTAGCATTATTCAAACTGAATATTAATAAAGTTTTGAAAGAACCGCGACTTTCTAACTCTATTCTAAGAGAAAATGGCTAAAAACAATAATAAATTCACGGAGAAAACTGGAATTTCAAAAATTGGGACTCAGTCCTATATTTCGAGCAAATCGAATCCAGGATGAATTTTGCTAGAAGAGCACTGTACGTCCAGCGCTCTATCCAGAACACGGTGGTCCTGAAGCATGTTTGGGTTGACCTAAATTGTCGCCG
>CAKNYM010054175.1:171370-186394 GCA_932195095.1 Andricus curvator | reverse complement strand
GTGTCACATATTCTTCGTTTTGTATGAAAATCGACCGTATAGGTGAAGCGACTCTGTTTCCGGGCACATTTTGTCCGATTTGACCCACGTCAAAGGAAAGTTAAGGAATTCTTTGAATTTAAGAGATTCAAGGAATTCATGAAATTTAATGAACTAGAACAATTTGCGCGCTATGCGTGCACTAATTACCTTTCTATAGAAAACAAAACTCGGTTTAATTTCCAACATTTTTTTATAGATTTTACAGAAAATCTTATATGATTGGAAAACGTACATGATTTAGAGAAGATTCTTTATTATAGGGAGAATATTCCAGCAAGGTCAATATGAATGACACAGTTATTTTATTTACTTACAATCCCTAAAATTAGCAGATTATATCTTTAATTAACAAAATATGTCTCGCGACGTGTGGAATTATCGAAAACCGTACTTTTTATATATTTTTTCAATATTCAAAAAATGTAAAAAATACATTTTCTAGCTATTTCCAGACGAATAAATTTATCAAAGCAGAATTAAATTCGACTATTTGAATTTGATTTGAATTTTCTATAAGATTCCATTTTTTACGTTTTCTGGGCATATTTGTCACATATATGTATTGAATAATTTATTTTTGTATCAAAATTTTGAAATGAAAGTTCAACCGTGAGAAAAATTCAAAATCTATAATGTAACATTTTACTTATTCAACACAGACGTATACAACAGCCTTTCAATTTATATTGAAAGCGAGCACAATTAAGTAACTTTATTGCTAATTAACAGTCAAAATGGTATTTGCACAGTAAATAAGAAATAACCATTTTTTTATATTTACATTGCATTATTTACATTTAAATAATAATTTTGAAAATCGAAACTTACCAGAAACTTTGAATTTCTGCTACTTCTAATAAAAATTTGAGCTTCTCTTTATACATTTATCCTGTAATATGATATATCTCACTCTGAAAGTTGACACATCAGAGGAAAAACCTTTTTTGTTTTAAAGTTCATCTACTTAGTTCAAAGGGTATTCATCTCTGTTAAAAATATATTTTTTTTGGTTGATGATTCGTTGGAAACCTTTTTTTTCAAAGTTTGACTATGTTACTGGAAATGTTTTTTTGTTGCAAATTAATTTTCCTAAGTGAAAATTTAGTTATTCCATGTTTGGTTGAAAATTCATCTTCTTCAGTTGAAAATTCAGCTACTTTGTCTTTTGAGGTAGAACAACACAGGCCCACAAAAAAAAGTGTCATGCGCGAGAAATCAGAGTACGGAATCTATATGTATTTTGGGGCGCTTAATATAAATCTGAAATTAGATTTCCCCCGCCCGTCAGGGTTTCCCCTGGATGTAGGAAATTCCTAAGTGAAATAATGGGTTTTGGGCCTTTTTGGCGCTAATTATGATTTTTTCAGGTGTTTTTAATGTAAATTGTTTCTAATAAATAAACTTCTTGTTTACTTTGTACTTAAAGTAAGGTCATAATTAGGAAACTCTAACAAACCTAGTTGCTCAAACAAACTATTATTGTTTACGATTATTTTATCCTATACTGATGCTAGGAAGTTGCGGTTTTTTTGTGAAATCTTACACTTTTTTTCCACTTTCCACTTAGTATAGTATTAATTAATACAAGTTGAACAAATAAGTACTTGTTAAATCAATTTTAAGTTACCAATTTACATTACTTTGCTTTGCCTTCTTAGTTATGAACAAATCATAAATGAACATTAGAGAGAATCATATTTTATACAATATCTTTCTTTTTTGTGAATATATTTTTCTGAAATAAAACAGATATCTGAAACATGCTTCCAATTTTCTACATGGATCTCAGGGAATTTCCAGGCCGGGGGGGGGGGGGGGAGGATATTGAAATATGTGCAATACAAAATTTTTCTTTTGCGCTTTGCAATAAACTGTTCATTGTAATTCAAAACAAAACTTTTACAAGTCATTTGGACAGAAAGTTTCAGAGTTCAGAAAAATTGCAACCTTTTAGCAGTTATCTAAGAGAGGATATTTGAAAATTACAGAAGATACTACAAATATCTGGCATAGATAAAGAAGAAGATAGTTATAAACAACGATCATTACTTTAAATAATTATTTTTGATAAATTAAATTAATAATTCAGTAACTCCAAGTCAAAAGTAAACAAATAGTCGAAAATTTCAGAAAAAACTGCAACTTTCTAGCATTATTCAAACTGAATATTAATAACAATAATAATAGATTTTTCAAACAATCAATTTGGTTGACTCTAATTAATTATTCACCGCACTCAAATTGAAAATCGGACAAGGAGTGGAAAAGTTTTGAAAGAACCGCGACTTTATAATTCTATTCTAAGAGAAAATGGCTAAAAACAATAATAAATTCACGGAGAAAAATGGAATTCCAAAAATAGGGACTCAGTCCTATATTTCGAGCAAATCGGATCCAGGATGAATTTTGCTAGAAGAGAACTGTACGTCCAGCGCGCTATCCAGAAGGAGAGTGCTGCCTACAGTTTAGGAATCAGTCCCGACTCAGTCGGAAAAGAGGCTCGAAATATTCATTGTGGATCCCGATTCCTAAATTACAGTTTTCAGTCCTGAATTTCTGAACACAATCCTGGATGTTTACGATTCTTTTTTAAATTTCCGATCCTCAAAACTTGTTCCTAAATTCGCATTTTTCTCCGTTTTGTTTAAACAATTTATGTAAGCACCTAATTATCAGTTAAAAGTAGTAGTTTATGTATCAGAAACAATTTGCATTAAAAATACCTAAAAAAATCATGAATCATTTTATTTGTTTACATACTGTTGCTCTGTGACAAAAATAACATAAAAATCGCAAACTGTGGGCGGTACGAGCGCGCCGCAGAAGGATTTGACTCAAATTTTTTTTTCCTCAAACATCACTTTGCTACTGGAAGTTTTACGTCCGCGAAACTTCCCTGGAGACATTTTTCCGTCAAAGACTGAGGAAACGATTCCTGACGGTAATGGTTTGCAATAATTTTTATGTTGCAATTATCGGGAGAAAAGCTATTTTTAACACATAAGGAGTCATCAGCAGAGGTTTTTCTATTTGGCCAAAAAATTTGCGATCATCTTGTCGAGCAGAAGCCGAGTTTTCGCGAGTTTAGTTTAAAAAGTCATTGATATCCGTACAATGAAAATTTCCGGTTTTTAATCCTTAGTAAAAAATTATCAATTTTATAAAAAAAATTTACGGATAAAAGTTGTGCGGCTTGTCGAGCCGCATATGGTCATATTTTTCGCTTGGTGAATTTCCCAAAATTTCTCCGCGTTTCGGCAACTCATGGGGTACTGGGAGTGTCAGCCCGAGCGCTAAGGACGTTATGAAATCCGGATCGCTAATTTAACCTTTTTGGTTGAAAATTCATTTCTTTCGTGGAAAATTTAACTATTAGGTTAAAAATCTCTTTAAAAATTCAAAATTCGGTTGAAAATTTATGTATTTTGTTAAAAATAATCCTTTTTGGTAGGAAATTAATATTTTTGGTCGAAAATTCATTTCGTTGATTGCAAATAATTTTTTCTTTTCAAAAATTAATTTTTTTAACAGAAAATTTAACTATTCCATTTTTTGACCACTATGTATTTTTCATGATAGACATTTAATCTTCTTAATTAAAAATTCATCTGTTTGGTTGAAAACTGAAGTATTTTGTAGAAAATTTATCTATTTTATTGAAGATTTGTCTTTTTTGGTAGAAAAATTCACCTTTTGGGTTGAAAATCTTATTTTTGGGTTAAAAACTCATTTGTTTGGTCAAAGGTTCATTATTTTTTTTTTAAATTAATATCTTTGCTGAAAAATTTAACTATTTTGTTAAGAATTTCCTTGTTTTGGTTGAAAATTAATTATTTTTAATTCAAAATTTATTTTTTTAAACAGTTTTCGTTTTGAAAAATAATGATTGTAGAATGATAATTTATTACCTGTTGCAAAGATACAACTTTTGATTGATATTTGACAATAAAGTCAGTTTTGCTCATGTCAAAGACAAATTTCAATTCTGCGGAATATGTCCGGCTTTGGTTAAATATTACTATTTTTCATTAGTAAATCTTGAACTTAAACTAAATTATTCATTATGTGTGTGAATTTGGCAACATTATTAACTTTGAGTCTTTTTAAATTACCCAATTGCCATTGCGGAAGGAATTTTATGAGTTCAAGAAATTTTATGGATTAGAGGAATTCTATGAATTCAAGGAATTCAAGGAATTTAGAGAATGCAATCAATATGGAATTGAGCAAACTCAAGGAATTCAAGGAATTCGAAAAGTTTAATAAATTCAAGAAATTTAATAAGTTCAAGAAATTTAATAAATTCAAGGAATGTACGGAATTCTATGCATTGAAGGAATGCTATACATTCAAAGAAATCAAGGAATTCTATGAATGGCAGATAGATAGATAGATTTGATTCAGTAATTTGTGAAAAGTAAATAAAAAGCGTCAAAATATCGAGCAATAATGTAAACTTTATAAACGTAACCTGTGGTGCCCCCATTGTTCAAAACAAGTGTATAAAAAATCTAAATCTAATATTTTGCAATAAAATAAAAATTGAATTTTGAACTTCGAGCGGTTCGAGCTTTTGCTTGTGTTGGAGTGAATGGTATATTCAATGAATTGTTCCATCAGTCAATAAAGGATTTTTGCATGAAAACCCGTAAATGCCTGAGCATAATTATTATTGTGAAATAACAAATAGTATATTGTGCTACAAGTTGAAAAAGCGAGAGATTTAAAACGAGTGTGAAGTTAGCTACCCGAGCGGAGCGAGGGTGGCTATCACACGAGTTTTAAATCGTCGCTTTTTCAATGTGTGGGACACGATACTTTTTCTATAATTTGTGCAAAAGTGCTAGTTTTTGTTTACCTGTTTTTTGTGTAAAAAGAAGGCGATTTTTTGTCGATTGACGCAACAATGACAATGGCAATTATCAAAACCATGGCAATAATATGGCAGTAATAATAAGCTGGTTCTCACAATTGAATAGTTGGCTCATAAAGTTCAGGGCTTCAAAATTTCCGATTTTTCGTGAAAAAAACCAAGCACAGTATTTTCGGAGAAACTGACGGTGTTTTTTTGCTTTTGCCAAGTGACAAAAGTACATACAAAATACACAACTCGAGACTTTTCAGGAAATTGATTTTAGGTTAGGGACGACAGTCGGAAAATAGAATGAAGTTGGCTGCGCACGATGCACGAGTACACCCGAGGCAGCACGAACCCACCCGAAATAACATTTACTTTTGTCACTGTGCCTCACTTTTATCACTGTCCATTTACTTTTTCCACTACATCTGTCCACTTTTGTCACTGTTGCCCGGAAAGGTCGGCACTGCGCACGCGCCACGTCATCGACCAAAAATCGATCACTTTTTACACCAAAAACAGGTGGAAAAACTGGCACTTTTTCGCGAATTATAGAAAAAGTATTTAAAAAATAGAATTTGTACACAGAAACAAAAGATAGGCTTTTAATTTTAAACACCGAACATAATTTCAAGTTGATCCTTTCCGGTGGCCTTTATCCACATGCATTAAGGAATCCAGAGTATTTATGGCATTTTGGTAATTCACGGAATTCAAAGAATTGAGGTAATTAAAAAAATTAAGAGAATTAACAGAATTCAGAGAATTCACGGGATTTTAAGAATTCAAGAAATTCAGAGTATTCAAGGAATTCAGAGAAGGTATAACTGCATAAAAAGTCGATCCCATTCGATTTTCTTGAAACTCACATATTTTATCTATTTTTTAATGCTGAACACGAATCTGCCCGAAAAAAGTGTTGCTCTCTTACAGTCTTCGAGATATCGAGATTTTTTTATGGAAAATTTCGATTGTTTTATTTCTTCAAAACCTGGAAATGGCGTCGAAATGCCTTCGAATTGGGATCAATATCGATTTAAAGACGTTTCTGACGCGAGGACACCGCGACACGCTTCCAGTGATTTGGGGGGTGGAGGTTAGAGAGCGGTAGCATGGTTGAGAATTTCAGGAAACTACGAGAATTTCAGAGAATTCAAGGATACCAGAGAATTTTGAAAATTCATGGTATTTTGAGAAATGAGGAAGATTTTGAGGAAGTTAAAGAATTTTGTAAAATGTGAAATCGTCTAAAAGACTTACAAGTAATTCAAAAGAATATACAGTATACCAAAAATTCATAGAACTCCGATGAATTAAAAGAAATTCAATGTGAATTCCAAATACAGTAAAACCTGGATTTAGCGAACCTTGATTCAGCGTTTCCGAGAATTGTCGCTGCGCAGCAGGGATGCGTGGGAGGACCTGCAGGGGGGGGGGTGGTGTTCAGTCAGGCATGACAAAAAAAAAAGAGAGAAACAGGAGAGATTCAAAACAAGAGAGAGAGACAAAATAGTTTGGAGAGCCTGGATTGAACGCGGCCGTCAGCCCCAAAACCGACGCTAAATCCAGGTTTGACTGTAATTATAAATAAGTCATACTAGATCAACGCTAGAGTTGTTGTCTTAGACGTACGCTCTAAGAGAGTTTATTTTAACATGAAGGCTCGCATGAAGGTAACGAGATGTCTTATTGAAGACGATTGCTAAAATTTGTTTATACAGACGTGTCACGATATAAGCGGTCGTTCATGGAGGATCAAGATCTTCTTCCTAACCTTCAAATCATACTAATAAATTAACTTGTATCATTCTTACAGCTCCATCAATAGCTTCATCAACAACTTCTAATATTCCTTAAAAGCGAATCGATCATTCACCGAAAAGCTAAAGTTAAATTTTGTTCTATGTAAAATTTTTCATTGGTGAAGTTTGTATGCTATTTGGCGAAAGTTTGTCCTACGATGTAATAAAAGCTGTGGTCTGTTACGTCTTTAGCTGCAATGTGAAAATGACAAAGTATGATTGAATTTGAACTACATATAAATCAGGATGCCACTCAATTGTTATTTTTGAAATAATTAGACTTATCGCAGACGAATTAAAACGTATTTTTCGTGAATGAAAATAAAGAGCTTGACAGAACAACAACCATCATCATCTTTAAAAATTACTCTATTGTTTATGCAGTTCATAAGACGTTAACCGATCTTGAAAGATTTTATGGCAAAACTTTCTACCTCAGTCAGTATTGCAGGTTGGGAATAGAACGAAAAATAGAAATTGAATTAATTTTGAGGTTGAAACATTAATAAGACTTCTAATGTAATGAATAAGTTGCATATCTAATTTATTTCAGCATGAAGTTAAGTTTAAATATTGATAATTAAAAATCAATCCTAATGTGGATATATGTTTCAAATTTTAATTTAAGATATGGTTTCATGAAGAAAATGTCCGGAGGGAAATTCATACCTCACAAGTTATGAACTATGGTAAAGATTATAGTAAATATGGCGACTTTTCGACTGGTATCAAGAACTTTAATCTCAGTCACGTAAAATAAATTTTTTGCAACACCCACTGGGGATTTCGAAGCCGTTTTCTTTGGTCGCACAAAAGTCATAACTCCACTCTATACAATCTACAATTAGTGTTTTCTGTTAACTCCTGCCAACACAACTTTTTCGGACGACGGTTGCAAAAAATAGCGTGTGACACAACGTGCGCATAGGTGATTGCTAACTCGTTAAAACGTGGTGTCCTGATTTCCAGACCGATGTCATTCATACATTCCTGTTTTTCGCACTGCTGCCAACTGCATAGCAGACGACGCTTTTTCCCTGAAAAATTATTCCCAGACACTTCAAAAATACGAAATTATCTCAGTTCCGCGTGAAGTTCTTTCGAAAGAGTTAATTTCTGTTACAGTGAAACTTTCAACTGAAATCAATATAAATTTGGTCTTCTGTTTTTTGTGTATTCAGGGTCGATAGAAAGGGGTTCTCACATCGCAGCTCCACCATTAACTGGATTTGAACAAGGTATAGGAGCAGTAAATATGGACAATCCTGCCAAGGCCACCATTACTGGGATAACTCGTGGTCCTTATAGGGGTATCACTGGCTATGGATTGGCAATACATCCTCATTTCGTCGCGACGCGGCCTCACTGCATCCAGCGGGAAGCTTATTTTTTCGTTAGGCAGGAAAACCAGCTCAAGCAATTTACGATAAACGGTATTATCCCACGTGAAGAAGGCAATTTCGTCCTGCTTTATACTAAGGAACGCATTGATTTAAACAATGGAGATACTGTAGAAAATGGTTTTGGAGAGTTTGGATATAATGAGCAAGAATATCGTTGGGCTAAGGCTGAAGTGGATGAATGGATTGAGAAAAACACAATGCCGCCACGACACTGGCGCGGCGACCAAGGCTAGCGCAGAAATTAACATGAATGGACCGAGTTACACCGGCGAGCCTATAGTAGGCCTGTCTAGAATAATCTAGCTTAAATGAGAGTGGCCAGATTTGCATCGGCGCAGAAGCCGCAGGGACTCGACGAGTGCGACAGAGAGCCACTGCCAAGAACGCTTTTTCTTTGACGCGAAACTGAGCCACTCTCGTATATAAGCTAGCTTATTTTATGCCGGCGTACTCTAGGCTCGCCGGTGTAACTAGGTCCAATGACTGACTGGGCAGTGTAAAGTTCGGAATGCGGTATTTTACGAAGGAAACTTTTGGTTTATTTTTTTCAGAATTTTTTCTCTTCAATCACCGTGAGTCTACTTGTTGCCTTTAACATTTTTTAATGATATCAACATAAAAAATAAATTTAAAAAAGAAACTTTCTGGTGAATTCTTGTGTCTTTGGTATGTTACCGGTAAGTTCCTTTGTTACCTTCTCCAATTTTATATTACCAATCATTTTCTAATACGTTTGCGGGCAACCATGTAGTGCGGGTAAAATTAGGGTTAAAATTATATCTGCTTATATACCGACGGCAGTAGCTGTGTGGTGATTCTCGACTAGACGAGATCATGACGTCAAGCACCGGTGAGTGCGGTTAGCACTCGGATGGGTGACCGTTAGGGATTCTCGCTTAGTTGTGTTTTCCCTGCGTTTAACTACTGTCGAGCTGGAGGTTTTGACGCCGAGGATTGATGTGGGCACTCGATGCTATTGAATGTCTACATCCAAACTCGTCTGTCGGTAACCGGTTGTGCTCTGGAGTTTTGGTTTTCTGCAGTTTTCCACTCCTCTGACCAAAGTTCAAGCGAATGCGAGCGCTTCCAATACAAATCCGGCTGCAGACGGTAGGGGATTTCAGATAGTAAAAAACCACAGAATTGAAGTAGGTCAGGTATTACTTGGAGGCTTATCATGAGAGTTGAGGAAATTGCGATTTTTTGGAAAGGGATGTAAGCCTGGGTTTAATTTTGTAACTATTTTCTGTGGGAGGGGGGCTTTAGATATGTAAAACCTCGAAAAGGGTATACTGTAAAAATCTAGTTTAATCTATATCTACATATTACTAAATTTTGTTCATCAAATTAATATTTCAAGTGCAGTCAATTGCGGTCTGTTAATTCCAAGAAACTACAATTTCACACACTTCTGTTGTGTAATGAAATAGAGTGTATCTACAGCTCTGATAAGTCAACTGTCACTTGTACGAATCTTTAAACTAGGACTCAAGTGTACCTTATCAGAACTGCAATTCAGTATAGCGATTTTATGTGTGCAATTCTTATTTGTATATTCAATCACCTCTATAGTTATTTGGTGTAGAGTTTGTGTGTCAAATAAAAATGAAAAAATCCAAAAGATTACACAGCTTTTTGTTTTCATAATTAATATTTCCAGCGCCTTATTTTTGACTTGCGGGTAAAATTCATAAGGCAGTCATCCTTAAAGCTTTCTGTATCCTCGGAACACACAAGTAAATAATCTGATTTCCCTCTCGAAACTTGAAGATGAGGTGCAGATTTTTCAATGAAATGTGATCAGCACAAGCACTGACAATACTGAAAACTCTGTCAAGATCAGTCCAGCTAATAAGGACCACAAAATGGCGCTGTCTGTTATTAATAGGGGAAATCATGGGGCTGTCCTGGCAATGTAAATACTGTTCGAAATATTGAAGGTAGCAGACAGTTAAGTCAATGGATACAAGACTGTAGATTAGTCAAATTATCAAAGGAAAAGCCAGTCCAGCCACTAAAGGCACTGTAATGGGACTGCCCTGGCAATATAAAGATTTCTCAAAATAATCAAGGCAAAAAACATTCTAGACCACCAAAGATATTGAGTAGTCCAGTCAATTGAGACAAGATTAGGGATCAGTCCAACCAACAGAGGCAAAATACTTTGGTGGTTCAGCCAGTTAGGACAACATTTTTTTTGTTGGTTGGACTGATCTATAGTCTTTTCTTAACTGACTGGACTAATAACATGTCTCGCCTCTGTTGGTTGGACTGATCTATATATTTGTCTCAGCTGGCGGAGGAGAATTAGTTTTAAAAATCGAATCTCAACACGATTAGGAAAACTTGTTCTGTGCGACTGAATTACTTGACTGGGATGTAACAACTCTACCATACAACGGCGATATAACATCAAATTTACCCTTATTAAGGCCATGTTATACATTAGTCACGTGACCCAGCCAGTCCTGAGATTGATATTTTTTGTCCCATATTTGAAAATAAAAGTTAAAATAGAGCGAAAAAATTTGGGAAAATATTAATAAATATAAAAGGACAGTGTGTGGTAAAAAATAGAGTTGGGGAAGAAAAAAAGTTATTATTGGAATAACAAATATCGACCGGCAATCAAGCGATCTGCATTATCAACAGTGCTGACACCATGGATATATGAAATATCAATTTGTTTATTTGCACCAAACCAGAAAATATTATCAAGTGTAATCATTGCAACCGATGTTTGCATCAGTTTCCTCAAGACATGTGAGCCAGAACCTCAAAAATGTTTCATTGGGAACATTGAAAATTGGTTACAGAGTTCTACAGCACGGTCGGTATTTTTGTGAATTTCCTTATTCATTACAATTTTTTCTTCAACATTTCGAGCAAAATGTTGTATACAAACGCAGATTACAGTTTCCTGATGCTTTCCCCAAGGTTTCAACTCGATATCTCATTTTGTGTGGCCATGAGTTGTTGCACAAGAAATGCCGATATTGATCCGGTTTTAATTTCTTCCAGAAATTTTTTTTCTAAATTTCGTTCCAAATGTTGTATACAAACGTACATTATTGTTTCCTGAGGCTTTCCCCAAAATGTCAACTCGATATCTCATTCAGTGTGGACGTGAGTTATTGCAAAAAAAATTATCGATAATTTAGGTCACGTGACTCATGTATAACATGGGCTTAAGAGGAGTAGAAAAGTAATAGAAAGTTGTCTATACGAACCTCTGCTCATCCTAATTGGTACAAGTAAGACTAGGATTACAACTATACGGTAAGGTTCAAATGTATCGCTTTAATTTTAACATTTGATATCTTCTACATGTAAAATTTTCAGTGTTGAGCAAATACAATTTGATAAGCCTAAAGTGCACGGAATTGATTAGAGCGGTTTTCTTGTTTTCAAATAAACATTTTACATAAATTAAAAGTCCCGAAGTTAAAATATTAAAAATGATCTGTGATCTCTATCATTGATTTTTAATACATTTCCCGAAAATGTACAACATTTTTCAGCACGAAAAAAGTTGAAAACGATCCCATAAATGAATAGGAGTACTTAAACGGTACTCTGCAGTTTGGTATCCTCCCATCCAAATATTCAACGTGAGACTTAGGATTTCTTACCCGTGATATCCAGGACATAATCCTTATTATTAAATTGAAAAATTCTACAGATTACACAGAATACTTGATCTGTAACAATAAATACCTTTTTATTTATTGTATTATTATTTGGAAACGGTTGTGTTGACCTGATCGATTACCTTTTTTGTTTACTTAAGACCTTGTTAAAAGCTGTTTAAAACAAAGAAGCGCATTTTTCCATTGCAATTTCGAAAAGTCACTGTGAAGAGATTCATCTTCTGTTCCCGACATAAACTTCGCGTGAAGTCAAAGACGCCTTCTGGGACACTTTAAATGACACAATACGTACTTGCGATCAAGGTGAAAGAATAATTCCGCTAGGAGATATGAACGGATGGGTCGGCGTCCAACGCCAGGATACAGATACAGAAAGGGTGCTAGGTAATTTTGGGGATCCAACAAGAAAAAATTATAACGGGGCAAAATTAGTTAGCTTATGCTTAGAAAAGGGCCTATTTATTACCAATACTTGGTTTCGACATAAAATGATCCACACGTACACATGGTGTAAAGGAAATAACCGCAGTGTAATTGACTTCGTTATTGCGGATGAAAGACTAAGAGAACTAGTCAAAGATACCAGATTCATGAGGGGTTCCGAATGCAATACTGATCATAACCTTTTAATCTTTAACATAAACTTAGGGCTGGGATGGAGAAGAAAGAGAACAGAAAAAACGAAACAAACTCGAATAAAGATTGAAAATTTACAGAAACCGGAAGTGCGAATAGAGTTTCAAAATAAGTTAAGCGAACGCATAGATAGGGCAACTTGGGAAGCGCTTACGAGCAATAAAGATATAGAGGGCGCGTGGGCTTCATTACGGGGTATCCTTGTTAAAACTGCAATTGAAGTGTGAGGTACGGCAGTAGTAGGAAGAATGTCTGGTGATGCGTGGTGGAATGATGAAATTCAAGCAGCCCAGCAAGAAAAGAAAAAAGCGCACAAGAGAACATGAAACATGACAGGTCTTAGCGATGAGGAGAGAAATAGACTCAAAAATGATTACAAAGACAAAAAGAGGCAAATTAAACGACTAGTCAAGGAGAGTAAAGAAAAAATCAGAGCAGAAGAAGAGAACAAAATACAAAACTAATTTGAAGGAATTATGAAACTATTATATAAACAGTTGAAGGAGAGTAAAAGTACAGAGTTTGGCAGCATGAGAAACAGCAATGGTGAAATGCTATATGATATAAACGAGATAGTAGACGCTTTAAAAGACTCTTTTAAAGAACTATTAGGAGGTGAAGATATAGGACAACAAAACTGCGACATAGAACATAATGCATTAGAAACCCAAATTGAAAAAGTCTGTGTCACTGAGGTTGAAGACATAATAAAGAACTTGAAAAACGGTTAGGCTGCTGGTGTAGACAGTATTAACGCTGAAATGCTTAAATACGGTGGTGAGTACATACCTCACAGGTTGTGCGAATTGATAAATTTATGCATCGAGACGGAAGAAGTCCCAGACGATTGGAAAAAAGCGTTTATCGTACCAATATACATAAGAAAGGGAGATAAAAGCAACTGCAGTAATTACAGAGGTATCAGCCTACTAAGTACCATAAGTAAAATATACTCAAAAATACTTATTCGTAGGGTAATGGAAATCACAGAAGAAAAGATATGGAAAGTCCAAAGTGGATTTATGCCAGGAAGATCATGCACAGATCAGATATTTAGCCTAAGACAGATCACAGAAAAAAGCTTGAGAGTAGGAAAAAAAGTTTTCTGTGCATTTATTGACCGAGAAAAAGCATTTGACAAAGTGAATAGAAATAAACTTTGGGAAGTCCTTGAAGAGTACGGAGTAAATGGAGGGCTCCTACAAGCAATAAAAACAATATATACAGGTAGTAAAGCGAGTGTAAGGGTAAATGGGAAACTGAGTGACTGGTTCCATATTATGCAAGGCGTAAAACAAGGATGCGTTATGTCCTCGTGGCTATTTATCATATTCATGGATAAGTGTCTAAGAACTGCCCTCTTCGATGAAGAAGGTGTAGATCTCGATACAGTCAAGGTACGTGGGTTAGCTTTCGCAGATGACAAGATTGTTATGGCAGAATCAATCGAGGACTTGCAAAGAATGTTGAATAAACTTAATACAAGCATGAAGAACATGGACCTCAAAATTAACGTAAATAAAACAAAAATCATGGTGTTTGAGGGGAAAAGTGAGAAAACAATATGCAACATTGTCCTAAATGATGAGAGATTAGAACAAGTTGACAAGTACGTATATCTAGGTAGTCTATTCACTAGCGACGTAAAAATAGATGGAGAGTTAGATAGGCGCATAAATAAGGGTACACAGGTTATCGGTAGAGTAGGGTCCATCCTCACAAATAAAAACATATCAAAAAAAGCTAAAATGGCCATACATAATTCTATATTCGTACCGACTGTACTATACGGTAGCGAGACATGGACCTGTCAAGAAAAGGACAGGAGTAAAATTAACGCGATCGGCATGAAACCTTTTCGCACAATATGCGTAAAAACACTGATGAAGAAAGTCCGAAACGAGACAATCCTCAAAGAATGTGGTGCAAAAGAGACAATAGTTGAGACATGGGAAAGAAATCAGTTAAGATGGTTCGGACATCTTGAACGAATGAAAGATGAGCGACTGACCAAACAAGTGTACAAAGGTAAAGTAAATGGCAGAATGCCTAGAGGTAGACCGCCGAATGAATGGTTAGAATCTGTAAATGAGAAATTAATCCGTAGAGACATAAGAAGCCATAGAAACACAAGAGCTTGCATGAAAAAATGCATGGACGTGAAGGAAGCTAGAGTAGTATGCCAGAACAGAAAAGTATGGCGAAATAGTTTGTAAACAGAGTGACAGTAGAATGAATGACACCTGAAACGAAGGTTTCGGATACCAATGGGCCCAAGTGGATAACCATACATAACAATTTTGTGAGGCTCTTCACTTGAGGTGATCGCTAGAGAGATTGATCAGCAACCTGGGTCGGAGCAGTGTTGCGGAATAAACGTGTCATTTAAATAAATAACACGAGAATTCCAGATCAATCTAAAATATCTATACCTAACACTTATATACCTATCTACCTCATACCTATATACCTACCTACTTTATACCTATATGCCCATATACACACTACTATTTTCCAACCGAGCAAGTCACGCCTACCCCGAAAGGGAAATGGCTTAATGGTATAATAATAATAATAATAATAATAATTCACTCTCTTTATCTGTTAATATATCTCTGTCTTTGTATCAAAGT
>CAKNYM010054175.1:157849-170569 GCA_932195095.1 Andricus curvator | reverse complement strand
AGATTACAATTTAGATCTGAAATAGATTTTTCAAAAAATAAACAATTCTGATATTTTGTGGCAATTCTGATTTGGAAAAGGAAACTTTCGTACAAAAATTCTAATTTTAATCCCAAACAAGGAGTTTTTAAAAACCAATCATAATTTTGATCTGAAATAATGAATATATATATATAAATTTTCGAAGATGTGTAAACATAAATCTGTCTTGCTTCGTAGTTCAAGGGGCTTTGTTTGAGAAATAGTAAAGATATTTAGAAGTTCTCTTTTCCTAAATTGAAGCTAAGAATCTAAATATTTATTTTTTGAGATTCCTTGGTTTCTTGCATGTTTTGAACATAAAGTAATAAACTTGTTCACTTAGTAAAAGTATAAGAATTTTTTCAGAGCTATATAATATATATATATAAGTTCAAAATTTATCCAAAGTGTTAAAAAAATAACATGTTTTTCAAAATAACTCAAGAACGGTTGATTCTAGGTCGAACATGGTCGCAATAAAATTGGATTAACTGTACAATTGTGCGATTTCTAAACAAATAAAATAAAAGCTGAAAATATTCTGGAAAGAACTTCGGAAATAGATCAGGCGTCTTGTACTGGAGGAAATGCATGTTTTTGTTTGAAAAAAATGGTTAACTCATTTGCATTGGAAATTATCAGTATTATCAGTTAGCAAAAAAAATTTCAAAAGGTTCAGGATGAGAGATCGAGGTAGCCGTTCTCGTCACCACTCCCATTGTTGTCACTAGGACTCATAGTCACCGCTGCTGCCTGCATCATAGCTTCAATTTTGAAATTTACTTGTTTGATGCTTTAAAAGAGGCCTTGAATGTTATTATTTTGACCTCAAAATTAAAAAATATATTCTAAAAATATGGAGGAACAATTGAAAGAAGTTTCATCTCGAAAGCATTCCCTTAATCATATCAAATTGTACCTTGAAGTTAAGCTCATTTTGTACTAATAATTTTTAACGCAAATGATTTGGTCTTTTTTTTTTAAAGAGGAACATGCATTTGCTCCAGCACAAGACGCCTGGTCTATTTCCGAAGTCCTTTCCAGGACATTTTCAGCTTTTGTTTTATTTATTCATCAATCTCGCAATTGTAGAGTCAATCCAATTTTATAGCGTACCTGTTGATAATACGCCTACAATAGTGAAAACCTTTTTTGTGCACTATAAAATTGTGAACATTTTTTGACATAACCATATTCGACCTAGAATCAACCATTCTCGAGTTAGTTTGAAAAACATGCTATGGTTTAAAACTTTCTAGCATGGCGGCCGTTGCCGTACAGATATGGCTGGGGAATTTTCACAGTATCTTTATAAAGGCATCCCCAACGTATATGTGAAAAAATTCTACTTTTTCCGGATTTTTTGTTTAAAGTGAAATTTGTTCGGCCGTCCAAACTAAAAAGTTATGAAGGTGATCTCTGAGTTGAAGGGAGATATTTAAGAAAAACCATTTGCGCTAAGAATTTTAGTATAGGAACACATTTTCATTAATACAAGCACCCCTCTTTGGTAAAACGCATTTGCTCTTTCTGATTTTGCAATACAAAATTTATTAATCAAACAATTTCTATTAAAAAATGCACTTGCGGATTTTTCTGGAATCAAATCCCAGCTAAGAAATACGCAAAGTCGCTTGCGGCGTGTTTCGCTGTGAACTTATCGAGCATCGGCCCTCGATGCAAGATAAATCCGCAAACGCCATACGGGGCATGGTGGGGGCTAGAACATCTTCAGAGCCGCACTTTATTTTCTAACTAATTTTCAGCATAAATAAACTGACTGCATATATGCATTTCATGTTGTAGAAAATAGTTTGCTATTATTAAAATCAAGCTTAATACTCGCTGGTCAAACGAAGAAAAAATATTATAGTTATCAGTACTATGAATATTGTAGTATCGTCATAGACGTGGATTTTTCCAAAGACTTGTACGATTTTATATTCGAAGTAATATGTGCTTTAAAATACAAAATTTTTACTACTATAATAATTATAATATTATTTTATCATTAATTGAACAACACTTACTAATAATTGAGACAAAATCTTGAAAATTGGTTTAGATTTTGAAAATACCTTTATATATTTGAAAATCTTCGAAACATTATGAAATTCCGGGATTCTTGTGAACGAATTTCCCGGACAAGAACAATAGTTCAATTTTCAATGATATCGAAATTGCAAAACCACTTAAAATTTGAAATCTGTAATTTCATTATTCCACCAGAAAAATTAATATTAATTGATAAAATTAACTCCTCGTTGACGAAGCTCTTGAATTTTCCCTGTTTCCAAGTCTCGCTTTTAGTTTCGCGGTTAAAACTTTTTATGAAAATGAATTACATTGTGTGTAAGCAGAAATATAATTTAAAAAATAACGGTACATGAGAATTTGTTCGTTTCTTTATACATTAAGTAACACGACTTTCTTCTTTGAGGGCATGAAAGAATCTGATTTTAAGGGGTAATACTTGACAAGCGTCAGATTACACTTTCGACTGTTATAAAAGCAGTCTGTTACGGATATTTTCAAATTCTTCGAAATCAATTAAAAATGCGTTAGATTCATTTTAAACACCCCAAAATCTCGAAAATTCTTTCAGATTTTGGAAATGCATTTATATATTTGAAAATCTTCGAAATAATGTGAAATTCGGGAATTCTTGTGAACAAATTCCCTGATAAGCACTAAATATCATAAAATTCGGTGAAATTCTATGAAATCTGAAATTTTCTGAAATTGTGAAATCCTTGAAACTAAACGCAGAAGGAGACAAATGTATTAATTAGCAAGGTGTTTTACTTAATATCTCTTTTTAAATTTTATTTCAAGAACTTCTTTCTTAAGAAGAAAATAAACAAACATAAGCTTTTGACTAAATTTTAAATCAGATACAGATCGCACTTTGGCGTGGAACTAAACCTCCTAATAATCTTAAACGCAGTTCAGGCATAGTAATTATTTACTATAGTCTATAAGGAACTTTTACCTTAAACATCAAATAAACGGATATAAGCTTTGGAATTATTTAAGAATTCAGGAACAAATAACATAGCAGTACATAGCCTGAGACCTCAAAAGGTTCTCGACAAATCTCAAAAACGTTAGAAGATTTTTTTTTCAATTTCGTCAGCTCGCGGCCCGGTGACCATCGGAAATGAATTTGTGCAGCGCCTCCGAACTATTCCGAACGGTCGTCTGCTTACCGAATTTAGCCGATGTCGCTTGCGGATTTCTTCGCTTGGATATCTTTGCTCGACTTGACACATTTAAAACTTGAAACTTTACGAACAGCACCCCGTGTAGAAAAATTTCGTGGCAGTCTTAAGTAGGGAGATAGTCTGGCTAGTCCGAATCTAGACCGTCTACTTAAGGCGGTCTGACAGGGTGCTGGCCTTGGCCCTCTCAGACGGACTTGATTGAAAAATTTTCAAAGTGTCGTCGAAACGGTCTGGCTTGGCCCCTCTCAGACGGTCTGGATTGGAAATATCTAAGTGCTGTCGTGACGGTCTGGTGTGATCCTCAGCAGACGGACATGATTGGAAAAACTTCAAAGTAGAGTGTGCAGGATCGTTTTCTGTTGACGTCATTGACAACGTATCTAGGTTTGTATACACATTGTTTTTCGGTAATTGTCGAGCAATATAATATACAGTTATCAGATAAGGTAAATTGATTTTTTGTCAATAAACTGCAACCTAACCTGCAAAAGACTTTGCAAAAGAAATTGCTCGATTTGCAATTGGATTAAGAGTGCGAAAGCATCGTGCTCTCAAACGAGCCCGGATGGACAAGAAAGGATGGAGAAGGAAGAGTGTACTCGAATAAGAGAACTAAAATGAACCAAATTCTTATTATATTTTTTGTACACTTTTTTCGGCAATATAGTATAATTAAAGACTATTTCTGTCATTCTCATACTTTTTCCCTCCTCTTTTTCTATGGTCTAATCTAGACCATATCATGGTTAGGGCGTTACACTTCTGGCCAGCGGCGCTATTAGACCGTCTGTCCACCGTCTGAACAGACTCAAGATGGTCTGTCCAGCGCCTGGCCAACGCCCCGAAATTTTTCCACACGGGAAATGCGAAATTTTGATTTTGTAACAAGAAGCGTGCTCGACCACTTTTGCCAGACAAAAGATCCGCAAAGTGCTTTGCGTACATTATTCCCTTGTATTTCGTGACGTATCCGACTGCTCTTACAAATTTCAGTCACCGCAAAGTACTTTCCATATATTTTTCCATTGCACTTGGTCAATTTGCTCAATATTCGAAATTTTAAACAATTATTTTTTATTATAAATAATTGGAAATTATAATTTAAACCATGATAGTCAGACGCAGCTTACACTCACGATTCCACTGATATAAAAAACTCATTTTACGAAAAAATGTCGCTTAACTATATGTTTTTTCGTTGTAGGGCAGTGTACCTCTAAAAAAATCCACTAAATTATGTATTATGAAAATGAATAGTAATATTCCTTGAGGAAAAAGCTCGGGAAAAAGTGTCAGCAACTCTCAATTATAATTATAATGAATAAATATTTAAATAATCAGCTATAATAGTTCAACTTTTAGATAACAGTTTTCTCTGCTCTCTTCTTGTCTTTATTCATAATATTTTTCGTTAACAGGAACAATCTAAAGTTGGTTAACCATTTCCTTGATAGAATATTACTATTCAGTTTGCCATACGATTGAGTACGAAAAAAATTTTTTAGAGGAAGAGTGCCCGCATTTTTACTTGGTTCATAATATTTCTTTTTAGCAATAACAATTTGAAGTTGCTAATACATTTTCCTGTTGAAATTTCACTACTCAGATTTTCACCACATGATTTCATAGAAAAAAAATGTTTTTCTGAAATGATTTTATGCCTATAAATTTTACATTCTCATCTGAACTCTTTCGTCGCTGTCGTTGTTGTAGGCGTTGTCTGTATACGCGATAACTTTCAAAGGAATTAGCAGATTGGATTGCCCTTTGGTAAACTTTTTCAGGGCCTAAAAAGAAAGGATGTGTTAATTAGTGATTCATGTCGGACCAACGGTTCTGGTTTCATCCCTCGAAAATGCTTTTTAAAAAATAAAACATTCTATTTTGCCGCAAAACTATATAAGATACGAACAGAATGCTGTAAGTAAGATCGTTCATCTTAAAAAGGTCTACAAATTCAATCCTGGACATTTATTTGAAAAAACGCGTATTTTTTGTTTGAATCGTGAAAAATGTCATTACAAATAAAAAATTCCATTTTGCAGCACACATATCTGAGATACGAACAAAATGTTAAGAAGTAAGATTGTTTATCTCAAGAAGATCTACAAATTCACTCCAGACCACTTTTGTGATGAGATGCATATTTTCTGTTTCAATCGTGAAAAATGTTAACAATCTAATTTGTTCACTTCAAAAATATCTATAAATTTTCTTTGAATCATTTTCTGATTAAATGCATAGCATTTGTCTTATTCGTGAACATTTTTATTAAAAGGATATATATTTTATAGTAAAGCTATGCGATATCCAAAAAAATGTTAAGTAACTATATTGTTAATGTCAAAGAGGTACAAAATTTTGGCTGATACTATTCTTTGACAATAGGCATAGCTTCTGTTCTAATCCTGAAAAATGTTTTAAAAATAAACCTCGATTTTCCGTTCAAACTATGCAAAAAAAGGAAAATACGTAAATTTGTTATTTATTCAAAAAAATGTTGTTCGTGTACATTTCCTACAATAACTGCCAATGAAAGTGCATGTCAAATAAAGAGCAGATATTAAAAAGGTGAAATAACGTGTTCGTTTACTTTTTACTATCCAAAGCAGCATTTTCGGACCTAAGCGTAAAATTTAAAAAAATTGCATTTTAGAAATATTAACATAGTATGCATGTTGACGTGCGCGAAGCTCAACTACCGACCGCAATGTGTAAGATTTGAAAGATGCGTGCCCTAGTCTAGTTTTGAAATCGGTCAAAATTGCTCACATAGAAAAGAACGAAAAACATTTTTAACAGTATGGTCTTCAATTAAATTACCATAGTTTTCATTTTAATTGAAATTCCGTCAAAACATAAAAAATTGTTGTTTTTTTTAAGAAAACAGCGTGTTATACGTAAAAATATTAAGAAGCAAAATCGTTGGAAAAAGTTTGAATTGACAGCGTTTAAAATGTAAAAATTTCGAATCGTAGGAATTCTGATTTCCAAAATGTTTTTTCAAATTGCAAGCTTCAATAGTTTGAAACAGTTTTGTTGAAAATGGTCCACATTTAGTTATTGAGAAATGAGTGATTTTATATTTCAATTGGAGTCTCAAATTTAAATTAAATATTATTATTTCATTAATTTCAAGTTCAAAGTGTTAGAAATAGATGTCCCTAAAGTTTTCTGAACATTCAAATAAAAAAATTATTTCATTTTCTTTTGCAATTCATTAACTCAAATGAAATTAAAGTACAAATAAAAATAGGCATTATGTAAAGTCTCTTTTTTCATTTTTTCAATTGAACATAGTATAATAAAGCCACAGGCTGTTTTTAAATTGGTTGTAATTTTTGTGGATTATGATTATTTGTATGCTTTTGATGAAGGTGAAGGAATAATATCAAATCTGCAATAATGGTCTTATTCATCATTATTATTGGTATAACATATTAAATCATTTTCTGGAGCAGTGTAACCAAATTTTTTTTCGCTTTCCTTCGAATAATGTACATACATGGATCTTCGAATAACTAAGCCTGGGCTAAATAAAAATCGAGGACCATTTCTTAAATCATGGGAAGAGAGATTTTTTTCCATGAGAAAATTGATTTTAGGAACTGAAATTACTTTATAATCACTTCTTAATTTATTTTTTATATTGTTATCCCTAAAATAATCTTCTATCTGCAATTTTTTAATAGAAATTTTCTTTATTTAGGAAGTAGGGAAGTTCTTCTTGAATATTCATTTTACAAATTAAAATATAATATTATATAATTCAATATAGTTTAATTAAAATGTCCTCAATAATATTAAATAGAAACATGGCGAATTAAATGTTAAGAATAAACTACGGAATAAAATGATGTGCTGTTAATAAAAATTCGTTGAAAATTAAACAAATATTTTCAGGGAATCTGGACACGAGGCGTAAATAAAGCAAGGTAAAATAGATCGAGTATGTAAATGTCATTATGTAAATGTCATCATTTTGAGGAAAAATAATTTGAAGAAAAACCTTGCTCGAGGTGATGCAGTCTATCTACGTCTATTGCAATCAACTTCTAATTGCTGTAATAAAGCTGAAAATCTTACACAATCGCCTTCTTTTCTCAAACATATCATTCTGTCTATCACTATTAACTAAAACTGTTTTACGAATATTTAGACTCCTATCTTAAATTTGGGAAAATAATACTTTTAAAAACCTTTACGATTACGTAAACTACGACTCTTAAGCTACGAAACAACGCAGATTTATGTTTATACATCTACGATAAACTTCACCTTCAACTAAAATCTGACATTAATCAGAGATATTGTCTAATAAATTTCACATAATCTCAAATTGTTTTTTTGAGTTGGATGAGGTGCAAATTGTGATTTTTTTGATAAACTGCTCGTTCCAGCTCAGAAATATGATTTAGATCTGATCTGAATTATAATTGTCTTTTGAAAATTCCTTGGTCTAAACCAAAATCAGAATTATTTCAGAAAGTTCCTTGTTCTTTGTTAAAATTGTAATTCTTTCATAAAATTCCTTATTTAGAATCTTAATTTAATGTTTTTTTGAAAATTCCTAGTTCTAAGCTAAAATCAGAGTTCTTTCCGAAAATTCCACGGTCCAAGTCCATATTGTTACTCCTTTGGAAAATTTCTTGTTCTCACACAAAATTATAATTTTTTAAAAATTCCCTGTTCCAAGTTAGAATCTCAATTCTTCTCGAAAAATTCCTGTTCCAAATCTGAATGATAATTCAGTCAAAATTTTAATGCTTTCGGAAAATTTCTTATTTCAGATAATTCAATTTTTATTTCAGAAATTCCCTGTTCTCAACTAAAATCGGAATTCTTTCCGAAATTTCTACGTCTCAAGTTCAAAATGTTACTCTTTTGGAAAATTTCTTATTTCATGTCTGAATTATATTTTTTTTCAAAAATTCCCTGTTTTAAATCATCATTATCATTTTTCTTGAGAATCTTCTCTTGCAATTAAGAGTCATAATTCTTTCAAGAAATCCAACATTTCAAGACAAAATGAATGTACTTCTGTAGAAGAATTCCTTGTTTGAGATCTGAAATATAATTATTTTTTGAAAATTCCCTATTTTTATCTGAAATATGATTTTTCTATTCAAAAATTCACTGTTTTACAAAAGAATCAGAATCTTTTTTGAAAATTCCACTTTTCAAATTCAAACTGTTATTATCCTGGATGATTTTCTTTTTAGAAAATTTCCCGTTCTTAGTCACAATAGTGATTCTTTCTGTAAATTATTTATTTTAGAATTCAATTATATTTTGTTACAAAAATTCCCTGTTCCAACTCAAAATTATAATTCTTCTCGAGAATTTTTCCTGCTTCAAGTGAGAATAATAATTTGTTTGAAAAATTCTTTGTTCCAGGTCGGAATTATAATTTTTTTTTCAACAATCTACTCTTCCAAATCAGAATCAACATTCTTTCAGAAAATTCTCCTTTTAGAGTCAAATTTATTGTAAATCTTCAAAAAAATTCCTTCTTTTAGATCAGAATTATAATTGGTTTTCGAAAATTCAATGTACCAACTGAGAATCATATTTTTTGTGCAAAATTCCTTTCACCGAGCATAATTAGAATAAGAGAATGAAAAATTTAGGTCAACAGTTATTTTCCAAAGTTTTATAGAAATTCTTTGAAATCTTTTGAAATTTCTGATGCTGTATTACATTAATTACTGGAGCAATATAACCAAGTTTTTTATCAGCTCTTCTTCAGATTATGTACAGAAATGGACCTCGGAACAACTGGCCTTGGATAAATAAAAATCTTATTCGATAGCTTACTATTGGTAGATGATAAACATGAAAATTTTCCATTCCCATACGTTTAAATTCTATTCGATGAGAATCGTGATATTTCATTGACTGGACTACTTTGGTATGGAGGAAATGTTTTTTTACCGGTTCCGGCAGATAACTTTTTTGCCGGTACCGGTAGTCTATCCACTTCTTTGAAACATTAGAGTTTATGAATAATTAGAATGTTGAAGGGGTGGTTGAATGTGGGGGGGCAGAGAAAATATAACGACAATAACATAAGTGAGGGGGGGGGGGGAGGGATTCTTTAGGTCGATCACGTAATGTTTTCAATTATAGATTTATTTTCATAAAATATTCTGAGAAAAACAATTTCCACCCAATTAATCTTCTTATGTAACTGGAAACTAGTCAAATACAGGATAGGTTTACTTGCAACATGTTTAAGATTTGGATTGATAATGTATTGTTTTTGATTTAATTAATTAATTTATTGACTTCAAGGGGAAAAGTTGGATGTGAAGGTTGTTGAGACTACTAAATTGTAATGTTCTTTATTTTTTATGACACAATAACATCTTATTGTTGAAAACAAAATTTCAATTAAATAAATGTCATATTTTCGTAAAAAATATCAAAAATGACTCGAGATAGAAGTATGAAGAGACCTTTTTCTGAAACTTTTTTAGAGCAACAATGTTGTTACTTCGATTTTTTTAATCTGGTGTGGCCTTGGCAGAAAAAGTGAATTTTTGTTCTTCGAACAAAAAACAATTCTCTTTAAGTAAATTGACTTTATACATTTACAGAATCACCGCTATTTTGTCAATTTCCATGTGTTTTAACATTTTTTTAACGGATATCGAAAAAAGACTTGAGAAATGGTGGAACCTGAGGCAATCCTTTGAAATCATTTGAAATACCCTAAAAACTTTTATAATCCCTTAAAATTTCTTGAAATCTTTAAAAAGCTTTGAAAATCTCGGTAAATTTCGCAAAGTTTTCGCAATTCTTTGAGATACTTTCTAGTACTTTAAAATCCTTTAAAATGCCTCAAAATCCTTTAAAATCACTGGAAATCTTTCAAGTCATTTGAATGCCTTGATATTTTTGTTAAAATATCGTTTATAGTGAAAACAGTTGATATATATTTTTGATATATTGAGTAAAAAATATAAAATCTCAGGTAAGAAGGGGGGAGGTTCAAAATGTTTTGAATTATATTGGGATTTTTCAGTCTTAGATGTAGAGTTTTTTCATAGTTTAAAATTTATGTGAACGTTGCTCAAACTACTAAATTTTTTTTTGTAGAATTCGCAATCAACAGATTTTGAACATTCATTTTAATGTTTCTCTGTGATGTTATGTAAATGTTCGTAATTCCAAGAAAAAGTCACGTGATAATGATTAGTGACAGTGGGGGGTTCAGCAATAACTTAACAGTCACTCACAAGAGGGGGGGGGGGGGGGGATTAGCCAAAACCCGATCACGTGATAATGGATTATTTCATTTACTGAATAATGTAACGTAGTCTATTTGCAAGTATGACAAAACTGAATTATGCAAAATATTGCATTATTACAAACTATTCTATAATACTCCTTTCAAATAAAATCTCGACTTCTTCTCCTTCGCGCATTTGGAACGTGAAAGATGACGATCAATAATATAATGTACCTGCTATGTAAATTGTTAGTTGACAACAATCCAAATTTATATACCATGACGCTGTCATTTTTTTTATGAGGATTGTCATATTTATCAATTATATTTAATAAATAGGTTTCAAATTCGTCCTGAAGAGCTGCACTATCCAACCATATTTTAAATCATGGGAACAGAGGTCCCTTTTTGAGAAGAAAATTGATTTCAGGATTAGGAATTACTTTTCAAATATTTTTAAATTTATTTCAAAAATCCTTATCCCTACAATAAAACGTAGCATACGAAAAATTAGAAACATAGTTCTCCTCAAGTGTTCATGAAAGTACTTTTCAATTCAATAGTCTTTCAACATATGTAAAGCTTTTTCTTCCACATAAGGAAAAAATCGAAATTTTCATGCAATTCTAATTAACAGTGGATTGTTTTATTCCCTGATTGATTCTTTTCTATCTGCAACGTTTTTCTGGAAAAAATGTAATTTCAGAAAGTAGTGAAGTTCCTATTAAATATTTATTTTACAAATAAAAATTTAGGCTGCGTCTAGTCGTCCCGAATTTCGGGAAAAAATAGCATTTTTCTTAATTTTGGGCTAGTCGTCCCGAATTTCGGGACGACTAGCCGGAAATCAAGATAAATGCTAGTCATCCCGAAATTCGGGACGACTAGCCTATCTTTACCATTTGGCTAGTCATCCCGAAAATAATGCACTTTATTAATTTTACTGTTTTTAACTAGACAAAAATTACCAAAATTGACAATCCTAATTTCACCATTCGGCTAGTCGTCCCGAAAATAATGCATTGTATGAAATTTCTCCTTTTAACTAGACAAAAATCACCAAAAATGTTAGTCACCCCGAAATTCGGGACGACTAGCATATTTTCACCATTTGTCTAGTCGTCCTGAAAATAATGCACTTAATTAATTTTACTGCTTTTAATTAGACAATATTAGGGATCTCCGGTCCTCTAGCCTCGCACCACTTTCCGGCGTCATTATCTTTAAAATTTTACTTCAATATTATATAAAACACTAATTTCTTTCAATCAATTCATACGGTAACCACGGTAACTATCATGGAATAATCTTCATTCCTGTCATCACCTGTCACTCCACTTCTAGTTTATCAGCTGGTCTACCTCTATCAACATCAAGATAAATAGGTTATGTTCAGCGGAATCCATTAAATACAGGCTTACCACCAACTTATTTTATTATTTAAAATTCGAAAGAAATAGACAAATAATTTATATTTTATTATTTAAAACTCGAAAGAAATAGACAAATCATTGATATTTTATTTCTTCAACTAACATTATCAAAGTATAGAATGATTATTTTGACTTAAATTTGTTTCTGAATATATAGTTTAAAAAAAAAATTAAATTAAAAAAAAACTAAAAATTAATTTTCAATGGAAGGAAGAATAAAATTGAGAAATACGAAAATGAAATATTAAATAATATATCAAATATAATTTATTTCACATGGATATAAACAGTAGTGCAGTAACAGTACGTATTAGATATCATATGTAGTTTCTCCATATTTACGTACAATCACCAATTTAAGATTAAGTACAAAACTGATTTGTGTAATTTATCACAATTTACATAAAAACTTACAAATTCAGACTGAAATTTTTATTATCACATCGAAGTTTTACCAAATATTTATTTCTTGTGGCAGTTTTGGCACATCCAATATTTACTCTTTTGAATATTTTTGACTGCACACTCTTTATGACACCAAAGCAAGCAATAATCACAAAATATGTGATTTTCAATTGTATCAGTATCATCGCTTTCTTCAATCGACTTCAACCAAATTCCACATATACCACATGTAAATTGACCCCTGTGACCAGTCACAGGGGTGCCTTCCCGTAACCCCCCATGAGACGTTGGAAAAGGGGCAGGGGGTGTGACTTTTCATTATTCCTGTGACTACTCACAAAAGTGCCTTCCCGCCCCCCATGAGACGTTGGAAAAGGGGCAGGGGGTGTGACCTTTCATTATT
>CAKNYM010054175.1:132850-157839 GCA_932195095.1 Andricus curvator | reverse complement strand
GGCGTTGGAAAAGGGGTAAGGGGTGTGACCTTACATTATTTCTGTGAACAGTCACAGGGTGCCTACCTGCCCCATTAGGACTTGGAAAAGGGGTAGGGGTTTGACCTTACATTATTTCTGTGCCCCGTAACAGGAGTGCCTTGCCCCCCCCCCCCCTCCAAGAGACATGAAGAGAATAAAAAAACAGTTTTGCTTGAAAATGTACACGCAAAGTGACGAATAATTCTAAAATAAAAGTTGTTAAAGATATATACCTTTGAACGCATGTGATTATGCTTATTATTTACGGATCTGACAACCAGTGCTTGCCAATCTTTGCGTGCAGTTACAGTGAATGAAGCATTGCAACCTTTCTGTGCAGTGCTAGGATAGAAATACGTATAAAAAAAGTCAAAACCTCAGATTAGTAAAAGCAAATAGAAACTGTTTTATAAAGTGCATACCAGACAGAATTGAAAAGAGTCTAGATCACATCAAAAGAAGGTCCAATCAGAGCGCGGAAATTATAGGAAAGTTTCGAAAGAAATTGAGACTGCGGTGACACAGTGCAAATACATAAAATAATTTGAATACGTTGAAGCCTAAAGGATTACACTTTATAAAATATAACCTAACTTTTAGTTTTATCCGTTTTTTTTTTAAATTTATTTTTAATAAGGGATGAAAAACAAAGTTTTGTTAATCTTCGGCTAACTCAAAAGGAGTGAAATAAAAAAAAAATACATAATTTGCGGGACGACTAGCCAAATGTTGAAAATGGGCTAGTCATCCCGAATTTCGGGACGACTAGCCAAATGTTGAAAATGGGCTAGTCATCCCGAATTTCGGGACGACTAGCCAAATGTTGAAAGTGGGCTAGTCATCCCGAATTTCGGGACGACGAGACACTTCGAAAAATTTAATATAATTACAATCTCCTGAATAATATTGAATATATAATTATAACGGATCATATATTGAGAATAAATTACAGAATACAATAATCTGTTGTTGATTAAAATTCATTGAAAATGAAGTAAATATTTTTGGCGAATCTAGACACGACGCATGAATAAAGCGAGATGAAACACATTGAGAGTGTAAATGATTCAATGTCATCATTTTGAAGAAAAATAACTTGATGAAAAATCTTGCTGGAGGTGACGTAGGCTTTTTATAAGTATCGCAATCAGCTTCCAATTGTTTGAATAAAGTTGAAAATCTTACACAATCGCCTTCTTTTATTAAACTTATCTATCTATCACTATTCACATTTTTTGATACATTTTGAACTTATATATATATATATATATATATATATATATATATATATGTTATATATATATATATTATATAGCTCTGGAAAATTTCTTATTCTTTTACTAACTGAACAATTTTATTATTTTCTATATATTTCAAAATATGCAAGAAACCAGAAAAATCTCAAAAACTCAAATTGCTCTATAAATATTTAGACTCTTATCTTCAATTTAGGAAAAGAGAACTTCTAAAAAATCTTCACAATTTCTTAAACCAAGCCCCTTGAACTACGAAGCAAGACAGATTTATGTTTATTCGTCTTCGAAAAACTTTACCTGTGAATAAAATCTTACATTAATTAGAGATATCGTTCAATAAATTTAACAACATCTAAAATAGTTTTTTCGTGTTGGATCGGATTTAAATTGTGATTTCTATGAAAAATTATCGCTCTCAAATCAGCATTATAATTTTGTTGGAAAATGCTTTATTTCAGAGCAAAATTATAATTCTTTTTTAAAAATCCCTTGTTTCGGATTGAAATTAGAATTTTTGTAAGAAAGTTTCCTTTTCCAAATCAGAATTACCAAAAAAGTCAAAATTGTTTATTTTTTGAAAAATCTCTTTCAGATCTAAATTGTAATCTTTTATTTAAAAGTCCCTGTTCCAAAGCAGAATGATAATTCCTTTCGAAAATTTCCTTTCCCAAATCGAAATGATAATTCTTTTGAAAAATCCCTCGTTCCGAGACCAAGTTATTGTGATTCTTTAGAAAAGTTCCTTATTTCACATCTGAATAATAATTCTTGTCAAAGATTTCCTCTTGTAATTAAAAATTATAGTTGTTTTGAAAAATTGCCTGTACCAAATCAGAATTATAATAATTCTCGAAAATTTTATCTTCCTAATCAGAATTAAGATTCAGAGATAAAATTATTGTAATTTATTAGAATAATTCCTTGTTCCAGATCTGAATTATAATTGTTTTTCCAAAAGTCTTCGTTCTGAACCAAAATCAGAATACTTTTAGAAAAGTCCTTGTTCTCATTCAAAATTATACTTCATTTGGCAAATTCCTCGTTTAAGACTTGAATGAGAATTTTTGTTCGAAAGTTTTTTGTTCCAAATCAGAATCATAATTATTACAAAATATCCACCTTTCCAAGACAACTTATCACTCTTATTATTATTTTCAGGTTGAGACCACAAGAGTTCCTGACGCTCGGGTGGCCCCGTTGCGTCATCTTCTAGACCTAAGCGTCACCTTAAAGCACTCTACATACGGAGAGGACCGCAGCCACGCTATTGGCCGATATGTCTGACTCAATGTTGCGTTTAGTGCCCGTGAGTGTTAGATGTTGTGATAGCCATGTTTCTATGTCCTGTAAACATTTCTGTCAGGACCTTGACTTCTTTCCTCCTGAGCTTGAGTATTTCTTTCGCTATGTTAGAGTTGAAATTCAAACCCATGAGTGTTTCGGCCTGCCAGCAGCCAGAGGCCATTCTTCACTCCTTCACCCAACCATTGATTTCTTTAGTCACTAACCTATTAGAAATGCCTACAACTGGTTCGGAAAAAGTGAAGTTTTCCCTTGCTGCTAGTTTTGCTAGCCTGTCCGAGATCTCTTTGCCTTTGATGGCGCTTTGTCGAGGGATCCAAGGTAGATTTACTCGGTTTTCTGTCGCTAGATTGTTCATTGCCTCAAAGCACTCCCATACTAGGAGCGACATAGTCGTTTTTCCATGCAGAGCCATTATAACAGCCCTGATGTCTGAGCAGATACAGATGTTTCTTTTGTTTCTATGCACCTGTGCCTTTTAGGGGCACTGGAGTACGGGAATAATCTAATTTTTTAGGACAGTGGCGTAGGAATCCATCAGAATAGTGATGACCGTTTCACTTCTTCTGCGATGCACATTGTCTCTCGCTTTTTTCTTGTTCCTGGAGCTATCTGTAAACCGGCTGTCCCCAATACTAGGCAGGCGTGCTTTACCGTTAACCCATTCTTCTTTCGTGGGTAGGCTGACACGATAATTCCTCTCAAAGAGATATCAAATGGGCATTTTGTCCCTGAGCATGCTCAGGGTCAACCTACTCGCGATATCGGTTGCGATCCGCACTTACGTCCAGATTCTTCCGCCTGTGATTCTTTCCAGTCGAGACTTTACAGTGGACAGTTCGATCCTGCTCCACCAAACGACCGACAGATAGGTTAGTCTTGGTCCTAGGATCGCTCCATAGATCCGCATTTATGTGGAGACACTTATGGGGCATAATTTCTGAAGTGTACCCACCTCGAAAATGAAAGTTGTCAGATCGGGCTAAAAATTGGCCCAATTGTAGTCCTATTAGATAGTACTCCTCACACCAAAAATTAATTAATTTTGATAATTATTTATCAAAGTGGAGGGGGTACAATTTTTGGATTTTTCAAGCAAAGCCTTAGTTTCAAACGTTTGTAACTTTTGTCCTATTGCCTTAAACAAAATTTCACTTCAAATATTTTTGATAGATTTTTTCACAAACTTTCTGGTGGTGATAACGATTTTTGAAAAAAGTCAAAATTTGACCCGAATTTTTGAAAATCAAAAATAAATTTGACTTTTTTTCAAATACGGGCACTTTTTTTTTCTTCAAAATATTTTAAAAAGAAAGCTGAGATTTTTTCCTATAAGACCCCCAATTTTCAGAGTGGCAAATTAATTCGTCTTTGAGTAATAGAACGATACGTAAACAAGATGCCGTGATGGGGCGGGTGGCGCGCGATTTCCCCTAGTGCGCTCACGCCGAGGATCTTTGTGCAACGCTTTAGTGCCAGTTTTTCAAGTTAAGTAATATTATATAGTAATATTATGTTTCTTTCTGTTTGATTTTTTGGTGATAGTTTCAACAGTTGTTTTCTTTGCAGGCCTCTTTTGCGGTTTCTGTTTTTTGCCATTCGAGAAGATGTCGTATTTCTCAGAGGACGAAAACTTCTTGAGTTGAAGTTTTCCATTTTGAGTGGGAATGAAAGCGTGATACTGTAATGTACCTGGTATAGTGACAGCTTTGTCAAATCTGGCTTTCAGTAATTCGGTGGCTAAGGCATGATTTTCTTTGCTGCTGAAAAAAATTTCGGTTTCCTTACAGTTACTCTTTGCCCACTGAAACAAAGCATGGGGAGTGAGTATGTGATTTTTCGGAGAACATTGTAAGCTTGAACGTGCTGCTTGTCTCTTTATATTCGCTCCTATACCATCACATGCACCCTTACCATGAGATGTACCATGGAAGTGCCATTCAGCTTGGATACCAAAATCTTCTTCATGGGCTTGGAGATTAACAAAGCTACTCTTATTTTTAAAATGTTGCCCTGCACCATCAGTGGAATAGTAAATTTTCTTTGGCCTGAAATGAGTTTTCAAGTAATCCTCTATTATCTTTTGATACTCGTGAACAGCCACCGTGTCGTGAGCTAAGTTATCAGATATGATTGCGATACTTACGTGCTTGAGCTCTCCATCTTTTTTATAATAAATCACCACAGTGAATATTGTAGCTTGGTCGTTATTCCAGTGGAATGATTGCGCTGCATTCTGAATTATGAAGGCGTAATTCTCAGCGAAATCGAAGCAAATCAAAAACTCCCCGGGCAATAAATTTTCCTTCAGGTTTTTGAAAAAAGATGATTGCTCCTTTGAAATAAAGTGATGAGTTTTTAATTTCAACAGCCTTTCACATAAATCATCTAGAAATTCATCAGTATCCATTACCAGAGTTTTCAGACTACATCGGTCGGTCTGTAACCAAATTTCAAATCTCACTTCATTTATACAATGTTCATCAAAAGCTTTTGTGATGTTATCTTTCAAGTTCGCAGTACCTGGACAGTTTTCACACTCTCCTAAATGACAGGAACTTGAAGAGTTAGGACATACAATAGCATCCAGACAGTCGTGATAATTTGTGAGCACCATGTCAGTATCCTCCGTTAAATGTTGAATATTTATTTCATTTAACATCAACTTGACATTCTCTGAAAATGCAGAGAGCAGTCATTCTTGTAGCATATAATATTACTTAACTTGAAAAACTGGCACTAAAGCGTTGCACAAAGATCCTCGGCGTGAGCGCACTAGGGTAAATCGCGCGCCACCCGCCCTATCACGGCATCTTCTTTACGTATCGTTTTATTACTCAAAGAGGAATTAATTTGCCACTCTGAAAATTGGGGGTCTTATAGGAAAAAATCTCAGCTTTCTTTTAAAAATATTTTGAAGAAAAAAAAAGTGCCCGTATTTGAAAAAAAGTCAAATTCTTTTTTGATTTTCAAAAATTCGGGTCAAATTTTGACTTTTTCCAAAAATCGTTATCACCACCAGAAAGTTTGTGAAAAAATCTATCAAAAATTTTTGAGGTAAAATTTTGTTTGAGGCAATAGGACAAAAGTTACAAACGTTTGAAACTAAGGCTTTGCTTGAAAAACCCAAAAATTGTACCCCCTCCACTTTGATAAATAATTATCAAAATTGATTAATTTTTGGCGTGAAGAGTACTATATAATAGGACTACAATTGGGCCAATTTTCAGCCCGATCGGACAACTTTCATTTTCGAGGTGGGTACACTTGAGAAATTATGCCCCTTATGAGTGTCACCAACTTCAAGTGCCAGCTTTTCCCTATGGCTCTCCTACAGAGCCTACAGAGATCCTACAAATATTGAGCTCATTCTTTTATTTCCAGATGTTGTGCTCCTAACTTTAGTGTGCTCGTGGTTCCCCACGTGTACCATCTGGTGAATACAACCGCGTCCGTCTTAATCGCATTGACCGATGATCTGGTCCTCCTGCACCAAGAATGTACTATCCCCAATGCTTGTTGCATTATCCCGAAGGACGCATCCAGATACTGGCCGCGCACGATGAACAGTATATCGTCTGCGTAGCCTATAATGTGAGAGTCCAGACTCGTGAGTAGATGAAGCAGTTCATCCACTACCAAGCACCACAGAAGGAGCGATAAAACACCTCCCTGTGGCCTGTTTCCCAACATGTGGCAGTTCCATTCCACCACTGCAGTTGCAACACCATGTGCAATCATGGCCGCCCTGACACCTTGTCACGCCCGCTCACCTCTCTACACTGAGTGAAGAATTCCCGTGTAGTTCGGGTTTACACCCCAATAATACGGGTGGTTTCTCTTTTTTTTTTATTTCACACGAAGGTTTGGCGCACTTACACTACTGAGACGTGCGATGACCCCAACCATTCGGGTGCTCACCCGAAACAGCAGCGGCCGAAGTGGTGAGGTGCCCGCCCGAATACTTGGGGAGCTTGCACGAATGATTCGGGAGATTCGAGTCGTCAACCGCGTTGGATGTTGCGCGTTCGACGTTTGCGCATGTTCGCTAATGGCCGCAGCTGATGAACGTCAGAATCTTCCCGAATGTCACTGTTTCTAGTTTATGTCGATTTTATTGTTCATGTGCGTGATGTCAGTGGATTAAAGTGTAACTAGTTATCTGGTTTTTCTTTGGATAATTATTAACGTGTAAGATTTTTAATTGATTCGAGTTGTCTAACGACCTTAATCATTCGTGCCACTACCCGAATCATTCGTGCAAGCTCCCCAAGTATTCGGGCAGGCGCCCCACCACTTCGGCCGCTGCTGCTTCGGGTGAGCACCCGAATGGTTGGGGTGATCGCACGTCTCAGTAGGGCAACTACTATTGGGGTGTAAACCCGAACTACACGTGAATTCTTTGCTCAGTGTAGAGGTGATCAACAAAATTGTTGAATCTTAAAGCCAAAAAGACGAAGTATCTACAAAATAGTTGAATTTGCAAACAGGAAATAGAATTTTTCAACAAAAATGTTAATTTTCTACGAAATAGTTAACTTTTCGTTGAAAAATTAGTTCAATTTTTAACCAAATAGTTGAATTTTCAACCCAAAATATGAATTTTTGATAAAATATTAATTTTCAACCAGATAGTTTAATTTTCTACCAAAGGCTTGAATTCTTGAGACAAAAAGACAATTTTTCTACAAAGCAGTTCAATTTTAAAACCAAAAATATGAATTTTCAATCCAAATGGTGAAACTTCAACCAAAAAAATAGAATTTTCTAAAAATTTGTTCAGCTTTAAACCAAGTGTATGAATTTTTAATCAAAAACGACAAATTTTCTACAAAATAGTTTAATCCTTAACTAACATATAATAATTTTTAACCAAATCGTTACATTTTGAACCAAAATAGATGAATTTCCGACCAGGAAGATTAACTTTCCACCAAAAAAAGACGAATTCTTAACCAAAAAACGATTTTTTAACAAAATAGTTACATTTTCAATTAAAGAGATTAATTATAAAATAAAACGACAAATATTTAAAAAAAATAATTTTCAGTAGCAGAGTTGAACATTCAATCCAAAAGATGATGCTTCAACCATGAATACTAACTAATTGAAATTCTACTGTTATATTTTTGCTACAGAATTCATCTCCCTCGATTAAAAAATTCTACTTTGCGGTTGAAAATTTAATTACTCAGTTGAACATTCAACTATTTCGTTGAAAATTTGTCTTCTTTGATAGAAAATTAGTCTTCTGCGTTAAAAAATTATCTTTTTGGTTGAAAATTTAACCCCCTGATTGAATGTTGAACTTTTTTGTTAAAACTCTATTTTGTGTTAACAATTGATTTCTTTTTTTTTCAAAGTTGATCTGTTTTGTTGAAAAATCTTTTCTTTTCCTTCAATGAATTGTTTCAACTGAAAATTTAATTATACCATTTTCAGTTAAAACTTTCTGTATTTTGTTTCAAAATTAAAGAAAAAGAAAAAACGAATATGAAAATTTTTAGCCAAACAGCTCAGGATATAAAATAAGTCAAGAAAAGAAAAATGTTACTTTTTAAAAGCCCTACAAGACGTTAAAAATAAAAAAATTAAATTTTTTGAAAAGCGACGAAAGGAAAACAAAATTAATGGAGAAAAGTTGTTCGCTCAAAGCAGATCTACAAATTCGTTATTCATAATTTTCAGAAAAGACGAGTAAATTTTCTTTCAATCGTAAAAAATAAGAATAAAAAGAAAAAAATTAAATTTTTGGAAAGACGTCACAAGAGACGAAAAAAAAATGAGAAGACAAAAGTCGATCCAACAAAAAAGATCTAAAAATTTGTTATAAACTCTTATTATAAAAATAGGTTGGAAATAAAAAATTAAGTAAGTAAGTAAGTATACCATTAAGCCATTTCCCTTTCAGGGTAGGCGTGAAAATTAATTAATTAATTAATTAATAACTTTTTGGAAAAATGACACAAACTACAATAAATTTTCATTTAACAAAGGTTTTCAATACTTTTAGGTATTTTAAAAGATTTCAACGATTTGTCGAGAGCTTTAAAAAATTTCAAGAGAACCCAAAAGATTTTTATCGATTTGAAATATTTTAGTGTATTTTCAAAAACTTTTAACGATTTAAAGTGATTCCGAAGGATTTTACAAATTTTAAAGTATTTTCAAAAATTCTAATGAATTTTCAAGGGCTTTTACAGAACTTCAAAAGATTTCAAAGCATCGTATAGGGTATTCTCAGAAATTTCAAGGAATTTTTAAAAGCTTCGAAAGATTTTGAGGGATTTTAAATCATTTCAAAGGATTTTACATATTTTTCAGTAGTTTTAAATCATTGAAGGAATTTTTAAGAGCAATAAAGTGTTTCAAGAGATTTCAAAATATCCAAAAGGATTTTAAATGTTTTATGGTGGTTTAAAAGATTCCAAAGAATTTTCGATTGGTTTCAATAATTTAGAGGCATTCCAAAAGAACTTTACATATGTTAAAGATAAAGATTTCTTTAGATTTTTAATTTTTTGTCGTTCATTTTCAAATTAGAGAACTGAAAAATATAATTTGTCTTAGAATTTGAATTGAATTATATTATTTTAAGCGATTTAGATTTGCGACAGAACAATTTTATGAAGTTTGATTTCGGCTAAATGAAGAAATGAGGTAAGAGAATTAGTTTCTTTATTTGAAAAAATAGATTTATTTAAGTGTGAAATGAAATCAACGCGTTCTAGGTGAGTGCTACTAGATGAGGGATTACTTTGACGTCAATATTACTATTATTATTATTATACCATTAGGTCATTTCCCTTTCGGGGTAGGCGTGATTTGCTGGGTTGGAAAATAGTAGTCACTGTGTGCACAAACTATTTGTCACCACACTTTTCTGTCCTGGCATACTGCTCTAGCTTCCTTCACGTCCATGCATTTTTTCATGCAAGCTCCTGTGTTTCTATGTCTCATTCACAGATTCTAACCATTCTTTCGGCGGTCTACCGTTGGGCATTCTGCCATTTACCTTGATACCTTTATACACACACAGGATAATCTCGTTTCGGACTTTGTCCGTCAGTGTTTTCCCGCATAATGTGCGCAGAGGTTTCATGCCAATCGCGTTAATTTTCCTCCTGTCCTTTTCTTGACAGATCCATGTCTCGCTACCGTATAGTATATTTGGTACGAATATAGAATTGTGTATGACCATTTTAGCGTTATTTGATATGTTCTTATTTCTGAGAATGGACCCTGCTCTACCGATAACCTTCTTGCCTTTACTTATGCGCCTATCTAACTTCCCATCTATTTTTCCGTCGCTAGTGAATAGGCTACCCAGATATACGTATTTGTCAACTTGTTCTAATCTCTCATCATTTAAGACAATGTTGCACATTGTTTTCTCACTTTTGCCTTCAAACACAATGATTTTTGTTTTATTTACGTTAATTTTAAGGCCCATGTTCTTCATGCTTGTATTAAGTTTATTCAACATTCTTTGCAAGTACTCGATTGATTCTGCCATAACAATCTTGTCGTCTGCGAAAGCTAACCCACGTACCTTCACTGTTTCGAGATCTACACCTTATTCATCGAAGAGGGCCATTCTTAGACACTTATCCATAACTATGATAAATAGCCATGAGGACATAACGCATCCTTGTTTCACGCCTTGCATATTGTCGAACCAGTCACTCAGTTTCCCATTTACGCTTACACTCGCGTTACTACCTGCATATATTGTTTTCATCGCTTGTAGGAGCGATCCATTGACACCGTACTCTTTAATGACTTCCCAAAGTTTACTTCTATTTACCTTGTCAAATGCTTTTTCTAGGTCAACAAATGCACAGAAAACCTCCTTTCCTACTCTCAAGCTTTTTTCTGTGATTTGTCATAAGCTAAATATCTAATCTGTACATGATCTTCCTTGTATATTGGTACGATAGTCGCTTGTCTCCAATGGTCCGGAACTTCTCCCAACTCGATACATAAATTTATCAATTCGCACAACCTGTGAGGTATGTACTCGCCACCGTATTTAAGCATTTCAGCGCTAATACTGTCTATATCAGCAGCCTTACCGTTTTTCAAGTTCTTTATTATACCTCTAACCTCAGTGGCACAGACTTCTTCAACTGCGTTTTCTAATGCATTATGTTCTATGTCGCAGTTCTGTTGCCCTTTGTCTTCACCTCCTAATAATTGTTTAAAATAGTCTTTTAAAGCGTCTACTATCTCATCTATATCATATAGAATTTCACCCTTTCCTGTTTCTCATTCTGACAAACTCTGTACTTTCACTTTCCTTCATCTGATTAAATAATAGTTTCACGGATCCTTCAAAGTCGTTTTGTATTTTCTTTTCTTCTTCTGTTCTGCTTTTATCTTTACTTTCCTTTACTAGTCGTTTAACTTTCCTATTTTTGTGTCTGTAGTCACTTTTGAGCCTATTTCTCTCCTCTTCGCTAAGACCTGTGATGTTTAATGTTCTCTCGTGCGCTTTTTTCTTTTCTTGCTGGGCTGCTTGAATTTCGTTATTCCACCACGCATCACCAGACTTTCTTCCTACCACTGCCGTACCACACGCTTCAATTGCAGTTTTAACAATGATATCCCGTAACAAAGTCCACGCGCCCTCTATATCTTTATTGCTTATAAGCGCTTCCCAAGTTGCCTTATCTGTGCGTTCGTTTATCTTATTCTGAAAATCTATTCGCACTTCCGGTTTGTGTAAATTTTCAATCTTAATTCGCGTTTGTTTCGTTTTTTTTGTTCTCTCTCTACTCCATCCCCGCCCTAAGTTCATTTTGAAGACTAAAAGGTAATGATCAGTATTGCATTCGGACCCCCGCACGACTCTTGTATCTTTAACTAGTTCTCTTAGTCTTTCATCCGCAATAACAAAGTCAATTACACTGCGGTTGTTTCCTTTACACCAGATGTACGTGTGGATCATTTTATGTCGAAACCAAGTATTGGTAATAAATAGGCCCTTTTCTAAGCATAAGCTAACTAATTTTTCCCCGTTATAATTTTTTCTTGTTGGATCCCCAAAATTACCTAGCACCCTTTCTGTATAATGTATCCTGACGTTGGACGCCGACCCATCCGTTCATATCTCCTAGCAAAATTATTCTTTCACCTTGATCGCAAGTACTTATTGTATCATTTAAAGTGTTCCAGAAGGCGTCTTTGACCTCCCTCGAATCGATATCAACTGGGGAATAGCACGCTATGATGAATAATCTTCTGATTCAAGGTAAAATACATAAATTGTGTAAATAACTCTTGTTTGAACCTCAATATTTAGCCTTTATCTAATTTCAATGATGCTAAAAATGTTCCACACTCATGTTCTTTTATCAAACTTTCTAATTTTTCACGTTTTTCATTTCTAGAGTCATTTCTGCTATAGTAGTTTTCCGCTATCTAATTGTAAGTTTTCTACTATTTTTTAGCGGCTGACTTTTTTCTTATTACATAAGTAGAAGTTCACTAACCTACATCTAAAGAGCACATTAAGCATCCTATGTTTATACAAAAATGTGAATTTTTAATTTTAATTTTTTATTTCGTCTTTTGTGTCTTGGCGATTTTTTCCATTACATTTTTGTCATAGGAACATTTTTAAGTTCCCAAAAAAATTCTCAACTCTGCAAATCAGACTTTTTTCAGTATTTTGTCAGAGATGAGCAACCTACTCGGGAGTCAGAAGGGAAAGAAAATAGATATTTTTGTGAAAAATTCACATTTTTTGAAATACTCAGAAAAGAGTTCAAAGTATTAAAAAATGAATCGAAATACTCGAAAAAATAAGCTTTTCAGGAACTTTGAAATGTTTCCAAAAAATGGAAAATTTTCTTAAGATTCATAGGGAAAATTTTAATGTTTTTTTTTTTTTTTAATTTTATGAGAATATTCTAAAAGAACTCAAAAAATTTCCAAAATTGTAAAAACCAATCTGAAAGATTTTAAGGAAATTTTGTTAATTTCCCAGAATTTGAAAAATGATATAAGAAAAATTGGAATAATTCTGAAAGATTATTTCGTGAGTTTCTGAGATGTAAAAAGATTGAAAAATGAATTTTAAGAGAAAATTGAAAACTATTTTTAAATGTCTAAATAGTTCTCAAAGAAAAAGCTTTTCAGAAAATTTGAAATTGTTCAAAAAATGAAAACAGTTTCTTAAGATGCATAGGAAAATCTTTTATATATTTTTTTTAAATTTTATGAGAATATTTAAAAAGATTTCCAAAATGTTTAAAAACGAATCTGAAAGATTTATAGGTAATTTTTTTTTCTCCTGAATTAAAAAAATTGTTTATGAAAAATTGGAATAATTTGTCAAGATATTTGAAAGATTTCAGAAATTAGGACAAATTGATGAAGAATTGAATTGATTTTTGAAAAGCTATAAGGGTATCAAATGAAAACTCTTAAGGTCCCTGAGAAAATTGCGACTGATTTTTTGTTTAAAAAAATTAATTTAAAAAGAATATTGAAAAATATTTTAGAACATTTCAAATAGTTATCGAAAAATAACCCTTTTAGAAACTTTGTAATGTTTCCAGGAAATAAAAGTTCTTATTAGGATTCTTAGAATAATTGAAAAAAAATTAAATTGAAGAGAATATTTAAAAGATTTCAAAATTGTCGAGAAGGAATTTAAGAAAGGATTGAGGGAAAATTTTTTAATTTTGAGGGTAAAATTGAGGAAACATGCGAATCATTTCAAAAGATTTTTAGAAGGTTCAGAAGTTCTTAAAAGAATAATAGAAAATTAGAAGTTTAAAAAGATTTCAAAAAGCATCAAAATGCATATTTTTGAAGATTGCAAAAAAAAGCTTTTTAAGAATTTGTAAAGGTTTCAAGAAAATCAAGAACTAATCTTAAGATTTCTGGAAAACTTGCAAATGATTTTTTATTTAAGAAAAGGAATTTGAGTTAAAAATTGAAAATTATTCCAAATATTATCACAATAATTATGGATTCAATATTGGGTGAATCGAGTTGAAATTTAACATTTCTCTTCAGAAATTCGTGGCTTCTTTAAAAATGGTTAATTTTTTGTCTAATTTGAAATTGAACTGAGGTGATACTTAATTGATGTACACAAAAATAATTGTTTAAATAATTTATTATTATTTTTAAGAATATTCTCTTAGAATAATGCTGGAAAATTGCAGTTTTTTCAGAAATTTTCCCCTTCTTGTCCAATTTTCAATTAGAGTACGTTAAATAGTTGAAGTTAACAAACCTGATTGTTTAAACAATTCATTATTGTTCATAACTATCTTTTCTTCAATAATTGCTAAAAAGTTGCGTTTCTTTCCTCAAATTTTTAACTCTTTGTCTACTTTTCACTTAGTGAGGTAATAATTAATGCAAGTTAACAAACATGCTTATTTAAACAATTGATTATTCATAATAACTACCCTTCTAGAAATAATTAATTGAAAACAATTCAGAACGATGGAACGAAATTTGAATTGTTTCTAATCGTGTTTCTTAATCGTGTGTGCACGATTGGGAACGATTGAGTGTTGCAAAGTTTCAATCGTTCCCAATCGGGCCAATCGGTAGTAGGATTTCGAGGTTATGAAGTGGCAATTTGATGGCAGCACTTTCGTCTCGCAGAATTATTTGAAAACGTTTATTTACTTTTTTTCGAGACAACACATTTTAAGCAATATGTTCATGAAAAAAATTAAATAAACGTTTTGTAATAATTTTTCGCGAGCTAAGAGTGCTGTCATCAACAAAATTGCCAATGAGGTAAAGTTTTTTCATCAAATTATATATTTCATTGTCTATAATTTTGTATAAAAGACATGTAATTTATTAAATAAATTACTTAAAGTATTTTAGGTACAGAACAATTAAAATTAAATGAGAGTAAAGCTATTCAGATTCTTTCTCATCTTCTAATATCCTACGGATATTAGCATTTTTACTTGTTAATTCGTCACCCTCTGTCCCACTATCACTCTCACTTGGAAGATTCATCTTAATCTTTTTGTTGGTGAAACTTCAAATATTTCGTTGAAAATCGATATTTTGCATTTAAAAATTAAACTATTTGTTTGAAAATTTATGTACTTTGTGGAAAATTTGCCATTTTTTTGTAAAAAAAAAATCATTACGGCTGAAAATTCATCTTTTTGGCATAAAATTCAACTATTCTTTTTCTTTGAATGTTTTTTGGCTGAAAATTATTTTTTTTTTCAAATGAAAATGTAACTATTATTCCAGTTGAATATTCCATAATTTTAGTTAAAAATTCTTCTCTTTTTTTTAACTTTCTTTTTTTGCCTAAAAATTTATTTATTTAATTTTTGGTAGAAAAATTATCTTTTTTAGTTGGAAATTCGTCTTTTGGTAGAAATTCATCTTCTTTGTCCAAACTTCAATTATTCTAGTTAAAGATTTATCATTTCAGTAAAAAATTCATCTGTCTGGTTTAAAATTCAACTATTTCAGTTGAATATTTACAATTTAATTTGAAAATTCATCACTTCGTTTGTTTGGTTAAACATTAATTTCATTAACTTGAAATTAAATTATTTAAGTTTTGGTTGACAATTTATATTTCTTAGTAAAAAATTAATTTTTTTGCTTGAAAATTCAACTATTTCGATTGAATATCCATTGTTTTAGTTGAAAACTCTTATGTTTGGTTTAAAATTAATTTTTTTTTACTAAAAATGTTACTATTCCATTTTCGGTTGAAAATTATTATTTTATTAGTTCAAAATTCAACTATTTGCTTGAAAATTTGTCTGCATTAATCAACAATTCAACTATTTTGTTAAAAATTCATGTATTTTGTTGGAAAATTGTATTTTTTGTACAAAATAATTCTTTTTATTTGAAAATTAATCTTCTGGTTTAAAAATTCATCTTTTTGGTTGAAAATTCAAGTGTTCCAGTTAAATATTCATAATTTTAGTTAAAACTTTTTTTTTAACTTAACTATTGAGTTGAAGATTCATAATTTTATTTGAAAAATAATTTTTTCAACTAAAAGTTTAACTATTTCATTTTTTTTTTGTGTAAAAAATTGATATTTTTAGTGGAAAATTGAAGTATTTTTTAAAAATTCATTTATTTTGTTTTGAACTATTTCACCTGTAAATACTACAATTTTTAATGTGTAAATTTGAAAATAGTTTAATCTGTAACAGTTTTAAATAGTTAAATCTCCAAGTCCATTTCTGTCAATTATTGTTAATTCATTTAACTTTTCAATTACATAAAGCCTTCTGAACAATCTAATACTATACAATTAAAAATTTGAAACCTTTAAAATTCACAAATTTTAAGATTAGGCATTGCAAACCAAATTATTTGAAATATTCAAAATTGAGTATTTCAAATATTTAAAACTAGAAATTTTCGAGAATTTGAAATCAAACTTATTTATAGATTCAAAATTGTTATACTGCAAGACATTTAAAAAGATTGGATAAGTTTTTTTTACTAAAAATGAAAAGAATTTAATGAGTTACCTACCCTTTATTTAGTCCGAGTTTTAAAATATTGGCGCCATCCTACGTTATTCTAATGATTCCAATCGTTTTCAATTGGGTATCCATTATTCTGAATCAGAGGTTAAGTTATCACTACAGCATTTTGATATTGCGATAATTATTTACAAGCGGTTTTTTACGCTCTCAAACAAAAAAATGTCAACAATATGAATTACAAAAGAAGTAAATAAACGTTGTACAATAATATACTCGCTAAATCAAACTACTACTGCCTACTTGATGAAGACACTATATCACTGTCACATCGTTAGATGGCATGATTTTTACGTACCGTTCATCCACATAATTTCGACTCTTCATTCGGTATACCGCCTGAACATATATTCTATTTTTTGTACTTGACATTTTTGTTGAATTATTAAAAATTTAATTTCCAACCTATAAACACGTGCGCGTCATGTGTGTTACAAACAAAAACTATAGAGGGCGCACTGCAGGCAAGTGCTTTTTCTCAATTCCACCCGATTGGAAACAATTGACACAGTTAGCAACAATTTAAACCAATTCAACTTTTGATCACTCTCAATCGTTATGAATCGTGTCCAATCGATTATTTCTAGAAGGGTATCTTATCTCAGAGTAATGCTAGAAAATTGCTTTTTTCTGAAAGCTTTACTTTTGCTTTGACCCTTTAGTTATGAACAAGTAATCAGACAAGCTTTAGAAGGAATCATTTTTAACGTACTATTGTGTTGTTTTATGTGAATCATTTTTGCTCTTTCCGCAGTGTTTGAGGAAAATTAATTGAATCAAAAAACCTATCTCACAGAAGAAACGTTTTGACGTTTGATTTGAACCACAACACGAAGTTTACTGCAAAGCGTGAAAGAAAAATGTTCATATATATTGAGTTCATACCTATGCGCTCCTGTGTAACTAACTCAATCTCTTACACGCATACATCAACTTTGCGTTACAAAAAGGTCTCCAAGTTGACGTCACCTATACCAATCTGTCAAAGGCTTCCGACAAAATTAACCATTATATAATTTTGCAAAAAATGCTCTCTACAAACATACCGATGAATCTGGCACTACTATTGTCAAACTATCTGAAAGACAGGGAGCACAGAGTGCAATATAAAGGCGTCGCTTCGAAACCATACAGCCCAACATCTGGTGTACCACAAGGGTCTAGACGTGGCTCTCCTCTATTTCTTGTATACGTGAATGATGTGAGCAATATTAAGTCGTTCATATTATTCTTCGCAGACGACATAAAAATATTTAGAATAATTAGCCAGATTGAAAATGCGAAGAAATTACAGGATGATCTTGATTCCATTGTACAATGGTGGGATAAGAATAGGATAAATATCAACACGGAAAAATGCAAAGTTATGTAATTTTTGACTCACATTTGTACATCATTGATCAAGCTAGATACATCGCCGCTGCAGCTGGCAGAAGCTTGAATATGATTCCCAAGTCTGAAATCCGATGTTTCGAAAATACGGGGATGAATTGGAGTCCATTTAAAGAAGATTTTAAAAAGTGAGAAATAAAATTGACAATTCTTTCATGATGAATTGCTTCCAATTAAAAACCCCAAGACTGTCTGCCAGATACGGCGTGCCATCGTCGTGTCATTTGTTGATAAAATTCTAATAAATCAAAAAGATATTTGAAAGGTTTAGAAGTTTTCAAAATATTGATAAGCAATTTGAGATTTGAAAAGATTTCAAGGAATGTCAAACAAAATTGAGATTTTTAAAGATTGTGAAAAAAAGATTTGAAGAAATTTTGTAAGGCCTCCAGAAAATGGAGAAAAATTCTTTAGTTGCATGGAAAAATTTTCAATGATTTTTTATTTTGAAGTATGAATTTGAGTAATTCGAAGTGATATTTACAATTTTTGAATAGATTCGAGGCGTCAAGCTACCCTTCGGAAATATTTTTTATCAGTCAGTCTCAAGGAAAATCAATTATGGAATACATTCCTTAAAATTGATGTCACGGTCTATATACTCGTTTAACTTCTAGAGAAACCCGTTTTCTATATAGAAAAAATTCTTGTCATTACTCAGAAAGTATGAAGAATAATGATTGGTTTGAACAATTCCTTAGGGAAAATGTGAAAAATGTTGCTTATATCTGAAAAGTAGTTTTCCTTGAAGAAAAACTATCCCCTAACTATTTATTTTAATTAGTTGAATATTTTTTTGCTTTAAATATTCACGGATTTGATGTGGAGAAATAGCTTTTTAGCCTATAAAATATTTGCTTGATTTTAAAATAAATTTCCTTGCAGCAATTCGCACTTCCTCAGTTTAAAGAAATATTCACTCACATTCATGGCACATTCATTTGGAACAATGAGTCATTTATTTGGTTTAAAATGTATATTTTTGTCTTCCATTAATATTTCTTTGATTCAAAGATATATTTCCCTCCGACAAATAGGTCGTACCTTTCAATCAACCATTTCAAAGTTTTGCAAATAATCCGGACTTTCACTTACTTCAGCCAAGTAAAATTCACTTGGTACAATAAACTTTTTTCAGTGCATGAGTAATTGCATTTACTATACTTTGTTAATTACACAGCCCCGCGAAAAAAGTGTTCTGTGCATCAGACTGGACCACCCTACCAATACGTTTTTGGGGTCGCTGGATCTGAATCCAGGGTCTCTTTCACCCCATCAGGTCAGAGTCAAGGTCATTCTTAGGTAAAATTTTGGAAAAAGCGTTCAAGCGAATAAAACCACAATTCTTACACGATTTAGTGGTCGCCGAATCTGAATCCTAGGTCTGTTTGATCCCATCAGGTTAGGAACAAGGTCTTTTGAAGGTCAACTTTTTTTTGTCAAATAGAAACGCATTTTTGCATTTTTGAATTAATAATAATTAATTCAAATATCTATTTTATTTCAGAAAAGTATTTTCACAGAAAAGAAGATTGTTTTAAATTTGAATATCTCGAATGTTTATTGGTTATTTATTGATAAATAAAAAGGCAAAGCAAAGTTAAGCATTTCAGAAAAAACCGCAACTTTCTAGCATTACTCTAAGCGAAGATATAGTTTAAATAATAATAAATTGTTTAAACCACTATTTTTGTCAACTTGCATAAACCATTACATCTCAGAGAAAACCACAGCTATCTAGTATTCATATGAAAGAAGATACCTATAAACAATAATAATTTGATTAAAAAACTATTTTTCCTAAATTGAATTAAATGTCAACTCACTCCAAGTGAAAAGTGGACCGAGAGTTAAAAATTTCAGAAAAAACCGCAATTGATAGCACTATCAGAAGAGAATATTATTTAAAATAATATTGAATTGTTTAAACAATTATTTTTGTTAAAATTAATCAAGTATTATCTCACTCTGATTGAAAATTGGATAAAAAGTGAAATTTTTTTGAAAAAATCGCGACTTTCTATCTCTATATATATACCATTAAACCATTTCCCTTTCAGGGTAGGCGTGACACTACCCGATTCGGGTAGTGTTTCTAGGTTTTTCTTGTAGTTATAAATAACTACAAGTGTGGGCTCACCACACCCACGATGTGCCAACAGCACTCATGTCAGTATTCTTGAATGGTCACCCATCCAAGTACTAACCGCGTCCAACGCTGCTTAACTTCAGTGATCTGACGAGAACTGGGTTTTTCAGCGTGGTATGGCCGTTGGCAATCTATTCTGAGAGAAAATTGCTAAAAATATTGATAAAGTGTTCAAACAATATATTTAAACATCTAATTATCGGTATAAAGTAGTATTTCATGTATTGGAAACAATTTTCATTTAAAGAACCGTAAAAAACCATAATTAGCGCCAAAAGCTCGCAAACGCATTTTTTCACTCAGGGGGTTTTATTTGGACCCTATAAAACAGCCTTACGGGAGTGATTTATTCTGGATTTATTCTCAAATTAAGCAACGAATGGAAGTCCCTCTCTAAGATCCCCTTACTGTAACGAACTATAATAAACATTCCCCCCCTTACAGTACGTAATTCATGGTTTCCAGAAATAATAAGATACAGGATTTCAAACTAATAAGCATTTTTTGTATTTAAGATAATACAAGTTTAAAATGTTCAAATTTAATTCCTTTACTTTAGACACAAAAATGACGTTTCTACTATAAAAGATGACTTTTTAACAAAATACTTGAATGTTCCACGAAATAATTAAATTTTCAACAAAATGATTAAATTTTTCATCTGAGAAGATGAATTCTCAACAAAAAAATGTAATAGTTGATCTTTTAACTAGAAAGGATGAAATTTCAAGTCAAAAGAGGAACTTTCTGTACAAAAATTTAATTTTCAACCCGAAAATACGAGTTTTCAGCAAAAAAAAAAAAAAAAAAAAAAAAAATTATGACGAAAATAGTTAAATTTATAAACGAAGAGATAAACCTTTATTTAAAAAAAATGGTTTTCAACACAGTCGTTCAACTTTTACCCACGCAGTTGAATTTACAATTCAAAAGAATCAGTTTTCAACAAAAAAGTTCAACTTTCAACCAAGGAGATGTATTTTCAACAACAAAAAAAAATGATTTTTTTTAACAAAGTGGTTCAACCAACATTTTCAAACAAAATAGTCGAATCCTCAAACAAACAAGATTAATTTTCAATCAAACAGATGCATTTTTATTGAAGAAAGATGAAATTTCTACTAAAACAGATGAATTTTTAAATTGAGAAGACAAATTTTCAAAAAAATATTTGAATATTCATCCAGAAAAGATTGCAGTTGTCTCTTCAATAACAAAATGTGAATTATAATCAAAAAGTAAGTTTTGAACGAGAATAGTTAAATTTTCAATCGGCAAGGCGAATTTTCAGTAAAACAATTGAGCTTTCAACCAAAAAGGATGACCTTTTAACAAAATTGTTGATTTTTCAACCAAACAGTTGCTTCTTATGCAACACTAAAATATGAATTTTTATCATAAAACGAATTTTTTACGAAAATAGTAGAATTTTCACCCCAGAAAAATGAATTTTCAACAAAACAGTAGAATTTTCAACCAAAAAGGATGACTTTCAAAAATAATTGTTGAATTTTCAAATAAGTAATAAAAATAATAACTAAGAAAGTTCAGGCACAAGCCAGTGAAAAAAAAGAAATATAAATATAAATCGAGGGAAAATAAATTACCAACAAGAATTTTGTATCACTTACATGATTCTAATTGGGCAACGTGTCATGAACGAGGCATGAGACAGCATCTCGGGATTCCACCGTGGTTCAAATAGGCATTGAATTGAGTAGAACCGCAAACAAGGTTTCCTTATAAAAGACGAACATTTCTTCCCTCGTCATCAGTTTGATTCAGTTGTTAGATAGCTTCTTACCAACATGGGTACACTAACTTTTTTGATTCTCTCAATACTTTGTGCGGGTTTGCAACACGTTATCCTAGCTTCTTCATCTGGTGGTGCAGGTTCGAGTAGTAAGTGAAATAATTTTACTTCGTACGTAAAAAAATAATGTTTTCTCTGTAGTGCTTAAGTTTTACCCACTTGTCCGTCAAAATACTCTGATCAGAACCTCCCAAACGACACTGAAACAAATTTGGTCTCTTGAAATTAAAAAAATAATAATATAGTGCGATGCTGGTACATTTCTGCAAAATTTCAAAATGTTGTTTAAAAAAGGATTATATCCGCAATTTCTTGTCGACGAGTGGGGCACTCAACATAAAATCAACAATTAGTGATCTAGAGCCTTGAGAAAAGAAAGCATATGGTGCTTGAGAGGCTTTGATAAAAAAACATATTTGACTTACTTCTAATTTAAATTTGACCAAACGATTTTACAGCAATATGAGTGCGGACGGTGCAATGAGAACAAGCAAAAAATAAAAAGATTTTTTTAGAGTTTGAAGTTAGGAAGGTTCTGACATCAGACCTTTTACGTATACAACTGCTATTTTATAGTTTTTATGTGGCTTTTATTTGAAGTGTTGTAAAATTGTATCGAAAAATATGTTTACTCTGTGTAAACAGTCCCGTATGGACATGTCGTGATCCTAGGACCATGGTGTTCTAACTCACTTTTTCGACGAACATAGGTTAATGACACCAGAAGATAATCTGATAATCTATTCCCATAATTTTAATCTGATTTTAAAATGCAATCTCTAAATAGGTAAAAGTTATAGAACAAAATCTGTATCAGAAAAGCGGAACCACCATATGCTATCTAGTGCCACGCAATTACACGTTGCCAGATTAAAATCATGCAAATAAAAGAGAAGGTGACAATCATTCCAAGTCTAACTTTTCCTGACAAAGTTACGTTATCTTAAGATGATAATACTGCTGAGCCACAAGGGCACGAAGTTCTAGCCTCAATTCATTACACCAAAGTTTCGACATTCCTAGAGTTAAATATTCAATTAGTCTTCTAATCATTCTTACCAGGAATAAGTAAAAACAGTTGCTTCTCATTATGAGTAAACGACCTTCATATAAAATAGGGTGGTTGAAAAATCCATTGAAATTTTGTTTTCATGCTAGGGAACGACTATACTCTTAATGAGATTCTAAATCCGAAACTACTAATTGCATATTTTTGTTTTTTGGATTGGTTGTGTATACAAAGCCGGTACCGACCAAGAAAAATATCGGTACCAGTAAAAATATATTGCTGTACTGAAAATATTTTTACACTTTTTTTAAGCATATTTTGAAAATACGGCCTAGACAGCCGGAAAAAATATGATTTGTCTGACCAGTCGACCAACATTGTTACTGTGATCAGCCACAGGGGTGCGTTTCCGCGAAAGAAAAATAATTTTTTAAATATTTTTTTTCGGCAGTCTAGGCTCTAACCTTAAAATGTGCTTTTAAAATAAACCATTAAAAGATGGTTCGTAGCAGTAATTTTTTTGTACTGTTACCGACAGCGTATACGCTTCGGTTTGAATGACCTTCTGGTTTGTGTAAATATTACGGAAAAGTGATAGGACTTGTAGTGAACCTACAATCGAAGAACTTATTGATGTATCATTTACGTGGATTTGCCACTTTTAGGACGCCCTGGCAGTAAGAAATCTATACCATTGAGCTTTTTATCCTCTTTTTTTACCAAAAATTCTTATTGTTTGTCTAGTGCAATAATTATCAATGATATTAGATAACTCAAAATTATTGACACAATTCCATCGGCTTGAATGATTGTATTTTCTTTCAAAAAGTCGGCACAATTAAGTAACTTTATTGCTAATTACCAGTAAAAATTGTATTTGCACAGTAAATAAGAAATAAAAATTTTTTATATTTACATTACATTATTTACATTTAAATAATAATTTTTAAAATCGAAACTTACCAGAAACTTTGAATTTCTGCTACTTCTAATAAAAATGTTAGCTTCTCTTTATACATTTATCCTGTAATATGACGTATCTCACTCTAAAAGTTGACACATCAGAGGAAAAACCTCTTTTGTTCTAAAGTTCATCTACTTAGTTCAAAGGGTATTCATCTCTGTTAAAAATATTTTTTTTTTTGGTTGATGATTCGTAAGTTTCGTTGGAAACCTTTTTTTTCAAAGTTTGACTATGTTGCTGGAAATGTTTTGTTGTTGTAAATTAATTTTTCTAAGTGAAAATTCAATTATTCCATGTTTGGCTGAACATTCATCTTCTTCAGTTGAGAATTCAGCTACTTTGTCTTTTGAGGTAGAATAACACAGGCCCACAAAAAAAAGTGTCATGCGCGAGACATCAGAGTATGGAATCTACATGTATTTTGGGGCGCTTAATATGAATCTGAAATTAGATTTCCCCAGCCCGTCAGGGTTTCCCTCTGGATGTAGGAAATTCCTAAGTGAAAAAATGGGTTTTGGGCGTTTTTGGCGCTAATTACGATTTTTTCAGGTGTTTTTAATGTAAATTTTTTCTAATACATAAACTTCTTGTTCACTTTGTACTTAAACTAAGGTCATAATTAGGAAACTCTAACAAACTTAGTTGCTCAAACAAAATATTATTGTTAACGATTATCTTCTCCTATACTGATGCTAGGAAGTTGCGGTTTTTTTGTGAAATCTTAAACTTTTTTTCCACTTGCCACTTAGTATAGTATTAATTAATACAAGTTGAACAAATTAGTACTTGTTAAATCAATTTTAAGTTACCAATTTACATTACTTTGCTTTGCCTTCTTAGTTATGAACAAATCATAAATGAACATTAGAGAGAATCATATTTTATGCGATATCTTTCTTTTTTGTGAATATATTTTTCTGAAATAAAACAGATATCTGAAATATGCTTCAAATTTTCGACATGGATCTCAGGGAATTTCCAGGGAAGGGACGGGGGGCTGATATTGAAATATGTGAAATACAAAATTTTTCTTTTACGCTTTGCAATAAACTGTTCATTGTAATTCAAAACAAAACTTTTACATTCACTTGCATTTTAACATTGGGAGAAAGCAAGAATAATTCACTTAAAACAACACAGTACAACTTAAAAAAATGATTCTTTTTAAGGTTCTTTTATTATTTGTTCATAACTAAAAAGTCAAAAGAAAACTAAAGATTTCAGAGAAAAGCAACTTTCTAGCGTTACTCCAAGGAAAGATAGTTCTAAACAACAAGCAATTGTTCAAATAAGCATGTTTGATAACTTCCATTAATTACTACCTCACTAAGTAAAGAGTGGACAGAAAGTTTAAGAGTTCAGAAAAAATTGCAACTTTTTAGCAGTTATCTAAGAGAGGATATTTGAAAATTACAGAAGATACTACAAACATCTGGCATTGATAAAGAAGAAGATAGTTATAAACAATGATCATTAGTTTAAATAATCATTTTTGATAAATTAAATTAATAATTCAGTGACTCCAAGTGAAAAGTAAACAAATAGTCGAAAATTTCAGAAAAAACT
>CAKNYM010054175.1:71201-122850 GCA_932195095.1 Andricus curvator | reverse complement strand
TTTTTTATCATAAGGCTTTTTTCTGTACATTTGGTGCGGGGTCCTTTTTCAAAATTTTCATGAATTTAAAAAATTTTGAAAAATTTTGTAAATATTCCAAAAGTTTCAAGATTTTCAACAATCTGGAAAATTGTCAAAAATTTTGAAAACTATTAATTTTTACATATGTTGATGGACCAATGCGCAATGGATCAGGCTGCTTCACTTAAAGTCATCGCTTATGGGACTATCTATCAAAAGCAGGACTCAAATTCAAACTTTTCCCTAAGGCAGAAAGTAGATGACGTATCGGGAGGAAAGTGAAGTAGCCTGCCATTGGTCACTTTCAAAGCGCTACACAGACGTCGAAAGATGAAGTTTCAGAAGGGGCGTTGCAAAAATTCTTTTTTGCCAAAAATTAAGTGGTTCGAGCCTTTGCTTGTGTTGGAGTGAATGGTATATTCAATGAATTGTTCCATCAGTCAATAAAGGATTTTTTCATGAAAAACCGTGAATGCCCGAGTGCAATTATTATGTGAGATAACAAAAGTATTTAATACAATAGAATTTGTACATAGAAACAAAAGATAGGCTTTTAATTATAACACAGAAGATAATTTCAAATTTACTGATCTTTTTCGGTGGCCTTTATCCACATGCATTAAGGAATCCAGAGTATTTATGGCTCATATGAATTAAAGTTATTCCAAATTCTGTGAATTCAGAGAATTCAAGGATTTCATGGAATTGAGAGATGCCTGAAACGAAAGACCTTGGATATTAATGGGCCCGGGTGGAGAGCTTTACTTGGTGGATGTGATTGAAGAGTATGGATCTTACTATGTGATTATCAGTAAGTTTGCGCCTTGGGTGATTGCTAGAGAGATTGATCAGGTACATGGGTTGGAGCTGTATTGAGGAAAGGACGTGTTATTCAAATAAGCAACACGGGAAATCCATGACCACCGACAGTATAACGAGAATAGAACCGATTGATTTACGCTTACCCGTAAACTTAATGGTATAATAATAATAATAATAATATCAATACCAACCATTTTTTAAGATTTAAACATGTTCAGAGGATTCAAGGAATTCTGAGAATTTATGGCATTCCGGTAATTCACGGAATTCAAAGAATTGAGGTAATTAAAAAAATCAAGAGAATTAACGGAATTCAGAGAATTCACGGTATTTAAAGAATTCAAGAAATTCAGAGTATTCAAAGAATTCAGAGAAGGTAAAACTGCATAAAAAGTCGATCCCATTCGATTTTCTTGAAACTAACATATTTTATCTATTTTTTAATGCTGAACACGAATCTGCCTAAAAAAAGTGTTGCTCCCTTACAGTTTTCGAGATATCGAGATATTTCTATGGAAAATTTCGATTGTTTTATTTCTTCAAAACCTGGAAATGGCGTCGAAATGCCTTCGAATTGGGATCAACATTGATTTAAAGACGTTTCTGACTCAAGGACACAGCGAACCCCTTCCAGTGATTTGGGGGGTGGAGGTTAGAGAGCGGTAGCATGGTTGAGATGGTGATGCCTGAACGCGGAATGGGGGAGGGCTACTTTATGTTTAGCATGTACAAATACGTAATATCAGCTTATTTCAAAAAACATAGAAAAAAATCGAAATTTTCGACAGTAGAAATCTCGATATCTCAAAAGCGGTAAGAGAGCGACACTTTTTTCGGGCAGACTCGTGTTCAGCGTCAAAAGATACAGAAACTGTCTGAATTTTAACAAAATCGAAGGTAATTTAGGTAAGGAGATGTCTTATTGAAGACGATTGCTGAAATTTGTTTATACAGACGTGTCACGATATAAGCGGTCGTTCATAGAGGATCAAGATCTTCTTCCTACCCTTCAAATCATACTAAGGAATTAACTTGTATCATTCTTACAGCTCCATCAATAGCTTCATCAACAACTTCTAATGTTCCTCAAAAGCGAATGGATCATTCAACGAAAAGCTACAGTTACATTTTGTTCGATGTAAAATTTTTCATTGGTGAAGTTTGTATGTTATTTGCGAAAGTTTGTCCTACGATGTAATAAAAGCTGTTGTCTGTTACGTCTTTAGCAGCAATGGGAAAATGACAAAGTATGATTGAATTTGAGCTAACTATAAATCAGGATGCCAGATGTAAAAGAAATGTTTGCTTACATAAATGTTATTTTTGAAATGATTCGACTTATCGCAGACGAATTAAAACGTATTTTTCATTAATGAAAATAAAGAGCTTGACAGAACAACAACCATCATCATCTTTAAAAATTACTCTATTGCTTATGCATTTCATAAGACGGTAACCGATCTTGAAAGATTTTATGTTAAAACTTTCTACCTCAGTCGCTATTGCAGGTTGGGAATAGAACGAAAAATAGGAATTGAATTAATTTTGAGGTTGAAGCATTAATAAGACTTCCAACGTAACGCATAAGTTGCATATCTAATTTATTTCAGCATAAAGTTAAGTTTAAATATTGATAATTAAAAATCAATCCTAATGTAGATATATATTTCAAATTTTAATTTACGGCATGGTTTCATGAAGAAAATATCCGAACGGAAATTCATACCTCACAACTTATGAACTATGATAAAGATCATAGTGAATATGGCGACTTTTCGACTGGTATCAAGTACTATAATCTCAGTCACGTGAAATACATTTTTTGCAACACCCACCTCAAAAGTTGACGTTTTCATGCTTCTTAATGGTGCCTAAAAACCTTATCTGCGCATGCGCACTTTCAAGATGATGTACTTTAGACTCTGACATGGATAACTTTAAACCCTGGTGTTGGTATCTCCTTGAAATAAATCTAGATTTAACTTGAACAAATCTTTTAATGATTGAAGTTTTGTTTCTGGGATTTCGTAGCCGTTTTCTTCCGTCGTACAAAAGGGCGTAAGCGCAACATTTTTTTTTATACAATTTTTTTTTAAACATTCTGTTCAAAAAAATTTCTATACAAAATTTAAATTTCTTTTCTCTTAAGATTCTGTTAAGACTTAAATTAACGTCTTAGTAGGCTACGAAACCATTTCTTGTAGGCGCTCGGCGCCTACTTTGACTAATTTTTAGGTTTTGGAGCAGCAGACGGGGGGTGGGGGAGGGAGGGGGGGTCTTAACTCCACTCTATACAATATACAATTAGTGTTTTCCGTTAACTCCTGCCAACAAAACTTTTTCAGATGGGCGTTGCAAGAAATAGTGTGTGACACAACGTGCGCATAGGTGACTGCTACTCGTTAAAGCCTGGTGTCCTGATTTCCAGACCGATTTCATTCATACATTCCTTTTTTTCGCACTGCTGTCAACTGCATAGCAGACGACGCTTTTTCCCTGAACAATTATTCTCAGACAGTTTAAAAATACGAAATTATCTCAGTTTCGCGTGAAGTTCATTCGAAAAGGGTAATTTCTGTTACAGTAAAACGTTCAACTGAAATCAATATAAACTTTGTCATATGTTTTTTGTGTGTTCAGGGTCGAGAGGAAGGGCTTCTCACATCGCGGCTCCACCATTACCTGAATTCGAACAAGATATACGAGCAGTAAATATGGACAATCCTGCCAAGGCCACCATTACTGGGAGAACTGATGGTCCTTATAGGAGTACCACTGGCTATGGATTGGCAATACATCCTCATTTCGTCGCCGCGCGGCCTGACTGCTTCCAGCGGGAAGCTCATTTTTTCGTTAGGCAGGAAAACAAGCTCAAGTTATTTACGATAAACGGTATTATCCTACGTGAAGAAGGAAAAATCGTCCTGCTTTATACTAAGGAACACATTGAGTTAAACAATTGAGATACTGTACCAAATGGTTTTGGAGAGTTTGGATATAATGAGCAAGAATATCGTTGGGCTAAGGCTGAAGTGGAAGAATGGATTGAGAAAAACACAATGCCGCCACGACTCTGGCGCGGCGACCAAGCAGGTTCGAGTGGTAAGTGAAATAATTTTACTCTGTACGTAAAAAAATAATTTTTTCTTTGTAGTGCTTAAGTTTTACCCACTTGTCCGTCAAAATACTCTGATCATAACCTCCCAAACGATACTGAAACAAATTTGGTCTCTTGAAATTAAAAAAATAATAATATAGTGCGATCCTGGCACTCAGAGAAAAAGTTGTCTTGAAACAAAAGCATTGTCCTCTTGCCTGTTTTGTTTTGAACAAAGTGAATATATTTTTTACACAAACAGAATTATTTGGCTGCAAGAGTAGGTGAATTTAGTCGCATAAGGAAAATTTTTGCTGCAAATGGATTCCTGTTGAGACAAATGAAAATCCTCTCAACCTTAAATTTGAGAGGAAATTCCATTTACTTCAAGAAACGTCCTTTTGTGACAAAAGGACATTTCTCCGAGCGGGTCCATTCCTGCAAAATTTTAAAATTTTGTTGAAAAAAGGATTATATTCGCAATTTCTTGCCGACGAGTGGGGCACTCAACATGAAATCAACAATTAGTGATCTAGAGCTTGGAGAAAAGAAAGCATATGGTGCTTGAGAGGTTTTGATAAAAAAACATATTTGACTTGCTTCTAATTTAAATTTGACCAAACGATTTCACAGGAATATGAGTGCGGACCGTGCAATAAGAACAAGCAAAAAATAAAACGATTTTTTTAAAGTTTGAAGTTTGGAAGGTTCTGACATCAGACCTTTTACGTATACAACTGCTATTTTATAGTTTTTATGTGGCTTTTATTTGAAGTGTTGTAAAATTGTATCGAAAAATATGTTTACTTTGTGTAAACAGTCCCGTATGGACATGTCGTGATCCTAGGACCATGGTGTTCTAACTCATTTTTTCGACGAACATGGGTTAATGACACCAGAAGATCATCTGATAATCTATTCCCATAATTTTAATCTGATTTTAAAATGCAATGTCTAAATAGGTAAAAGTTATAGAACAAAATCTGTATCAGAAAAGCAGAACCACCATATGCTATCTAGTGCAACGCAATTACACGTTCCCAGATTAAAATAATGCAAATAAACGAGATGGTGACAATCATTCCAAGTCTAACTTTTCCTGACAAAGTGACGTTATCTTATGTTGATAATACTGCTGAGCCACAAGGGCACGAAGTTCTAGCCTCAATTCATTACACCAAAGTTTCGACATTCCTAGAGTTCCTAGAGTTCCTAGAGACACGTTTATTCCGCAACACTGCTCCGACCCAGGTTGCTGATCAATCTCTCTAGCGATCACCCCAAGTGAAGAGCCTCACAAAATTGTTATGTATGTTTCTCCACTTGGGCCCATTAGTATCCAAAATCTTTGTTTCAGGCGTCATTCATTCTACTGTCACTCTGTTTACAAACTATTTGTCGCCACACTTTTCTGTCCTGACATACTACTCTAGCTTCCTTCACGTCCATGCATTTTTTCATGCAAGCTCTTGTGTTTCTATGGCTTCTTATGTCTCTACGGATTAATGTCTCATTCACAGATTCTAACCATTCTTTCGGCGGTCTACCTCTGGGCATTTTGGCATTTACTGTACCTTTATAAACTGGTTTGGTCAGTCGTTCATCTTTCATACTTTCAAGATGTCGGAACCATCTTAACTGATTTCTTTCCCATATGTCAACTTGTGTCTCTTCTGTATCACATTCTTTGAGGATTGTCTCCTTTTGTGACTTTGTCCATCTGTGTTTTCCCGCATATTATGCGCAGAGGTTTCATGCCGATCGCGTTAATTGTACTCCTGTCCTTTTCTTGACAGGTCCATGTCTCGCTACCGTATAGTACAGTCGGTACGAATATAGAATTATGTATGGCCATTTTAGTTTTTTTTGATATTTTTTTATTTGTTAGGATGGACTCTGCTCTACCGATAACCTGCTTACCCTTATTTATGAGCCTATCTAACTACACACCTATTTTTTCGTCGCTACTGAATAGACTACCTAGATATACGTACTTGTCAACTTGTTATAATCTCTCATCATTTAGGACAATGTTGCATATTGTTTTCTCACTTTTTCCCTCAAACACCATGATTTTTGTTTTATTTACGTTAATTTTGAGGTCCATGTACTTCATGCTTGTATTCAGTTTATTCAACATTCTTTGCAAGTCCTCGATTGATTCTGCCATAACAATCTTGTCATCTGCGAAAGCTCACCCATGTACCTTGACTGTTTCGAGATCTACACCTTCTTCATCGAAGAGGGCAGTTTTTAGGCACTTGTCCATGAATATGATAAATAGCCACGAGAACATAACGCATCCTTGTTTCACGCCTTGCATAATATCGAACCAGTCACTCAGTTTCCCATTTACTCTTACACTCTCTTTACTACCTGTATATATTGATTTTATTGCTTTTAGGAGCCATCCATTGACTCCGTGCACTTTAAGGACTTCCCAAAGTTTACTTCTATTTACTGTGTCAAATGCTTTTTCTAGGTCAACAAATGCACAGAAAATTTTCTTTCCTACTCTTAAGCTTTTTTCTGGGATCTGTCTTAAACTAAATATCTGATCTGTACATGATCTGCCTGGCATAAATCCACTTTGGACTTCCCAGATCTTTTCTTCTGTAATTTTCATTACCCTACGAATGAATATTTTTGAATATATTTTACTTACGGTACTTAGTAGGCTGATACCTCTGTAATTACTGCAGTTGCTTTTATCTCCCTTTCTTTTGTATATTGGTACGATAATCGCTTTTTTCCAATCGTCTGGGACTTTCCCCGTCTCGATACATAAATTGATCAATTTGCACAACCTATAAGGTATGTACTCGCCACTGTATTTAAGCATTTCAGCGCTAATACTGTCTACGCCAGCAGCCTCACCGTTTTTTAAGTTCTTAATTATATCTCTAACCTCAGTGACACAGAATTTTTCAATTGGGTTTTCTAATGCATTATGTTTTATAACGCAGTTGTGTTGTCCTATATCTTCACCTCCTAATAGTTCTTTAAAAGAGTCTTTTAAAGCGTCACTATCTAGTCTTTATCATATAGCATTTCACCTTTGCTGTTTCTCATGCTGACAAACTCTGTACTTTTACTTTCCTTCAACTGTTTATATAATAGTTTCATAATTCCTTCAAAAAAATTTTGTATTTTGTTCTCTTCTTCTGTTCTGATTTTTTCTTTACTCTCCTTGACTAGTCGTTTAACTTCCATCTTTTTGTCTTTTTTATCATTTTCAAGTCCATTTCTCTCCTCATCGCTAAGAACTGTCATGTTTAATGTTCTCTCGTGCGCTTTTTTCTTTTCTTGCTGGGCTGCTTGAATTTCATCATTCCACCACGCATCACCAGACTTTCTTCCTACCACTGCCGTACCCCACACTTCAATTGCAGTTTTGACAATGATATCCCGTAACAAAGTCCACGCGCCCTCTATATATTTATTGGTTATAAGCGCTTCCCAAGTTGCCCTATCTATGCGTTCGCTTAACTTATTTTGAAACTCTATTCGCACTTCCGGTTTCTGTAAATTTTCAATCTTTATTCGAGTTTGTTTCGTTTTTTCTGTTCTCTTTCTTCTCCATCCCCGTCCTAAGTTTATTTTAGAGATTAAAAGGTTATGGTCAGTATTGCATTCGGAACCCCTCATGACTCGTGTATCTTTGCCTAGTTCTCTCAGTCTTTCATCCGCAATAACGAAGTCAATTACACTGCGGTTATTTCCTTTATACCAGGTGTACGTGTGGATCATTTTATGTCGAAACCAAGTATTGGTAATAAATAGGCTCTTTTCTAAGCATTAGCTAACTCATTTTTCCCCGTTATAATTTTTTCTTGTTGGATCCCCAAAATTACCTAGCACCCTTTCTGTATCTGTATTCTGGCGTTGGACGCAGACCCGTCCGTTCATATCTCCTAGCAGAATTATTCTTTCACCTTGATCGCAAGTACTTATTGTCTCATTTGAAGTGTCCCAGAAGGCTTCTTTGACTTCTCGCGTCTCACTGTCAACTGGGGCGTAGCACGCTATGATAAATAATCTTCTGCTTCCTACCTTCATTCTAGCCCACAACAATCTGGGAGATAGAAAATCATGATCTTTGAGATGCTGTCTTGCTTTTTCATTCATAATTAAACCGACCACTTGGCTACTATTTGATTCACTACCTACTCCTGACCATATTTCAAAACCGCCTTTCAACACCCCATTTTCTATGTTTCTACTTTCGCAACCCTTTTCCTTCGTCTCAGGTACACATAAAATATCTAGTTTCCTAGCATGCATGGTTTCTCGTAGTTCTCTTACTTTAAGATCATTCACTCCTCTAGCATTCCAAACACCCAGTCTCCATTCATCGCCTGAAACTCGAACTTTACTTTTACCGTGTGTATGCATTTCGGCAATCAAAGTTTCAGTCCACTCCGAGGCTACTTTATTGTTTGTATTATTCATGTTTAGATTGTACACCCAACTATCACCTTTATGCGCTAGATTTGTTTTGCGAGCCGAAATCATGTCCAAGTTAAGTAACTATTCGTCGTACGGTGGAGAGTCTAGTTGTAACGTCAGTGCCACCAAAACTTCTGTAACTGCAGTGGGGAAGGGGGGTGAGGACAGAGAGAGGAAACCGAGAGTCTCAATTGGTTGGTGATTTATGCTGAGAAGGTTACCAGCCTTCAGCAGCGTTGTATTAGATAGGAGTTAATATGTGCTCGTCTGCCGAATACTGGCCTACCTCTAAACGAGGAACCAATAACTCTTTTTTTTTTAATTTGAAAAAGAGTTATATATATATATATATATATATTAAATTTTTTCCTGCTTCAAATATTAAAATAGTTATAATAATTTAACTGCAATATTATAATTTTTAATCCCTGGCAATTCGCAAAAAGCTTTAACATGTGAGGATTTCTTGAAAATTTTTGAAACTCCCTCGAAACTATTGAAATCAATTGAAAATTCCTATGAATGGAGAGCGGGAAAAAAATCATAAAATGTTTGAAAATCTTTGAAATTTCTTAAAGCATTATTATTTTCTTCAGTAAGCTCTTTAAATTCGACAAAAGAGTTATATATATAGATATATATTAAATTTTCTCCTGCTTGAAATATTGAGATAGTTATAATAATTGAACTGCAATATTATAATTTTTTTTTTTGGGAGAGTTTAAAAATGCATTTAGGAATCTTTGGAAATAACGCGTAAAGGACACGGTGGTCCTGAAGCATGTTTGGGTTGACCTAAATTGTCGCCGAAAATGGGCTACGCTATTCGATTCTGTAGTGTTCAAGCTTTTGAAAACCGTCTCTCCGAAAATCCCAGCTGCTCGTTTTCGAAAATGGCGGCTAAAGACAGTTTTCTTTTCATTTTTGAAGTGCTCAGTTAATGTTGAACCGGTTGATTTCTAAATTTTTTTCATTGAAGGTTACAACTTATATTATTTATATTGACAGAAATTAATCAAGTTATAAACCGAGAAATATATTTGATAAATTCTAATTTATTCATATGTACACATGATGATAAAGATACAATGTTATAATATATAAGTTGATATTTAAATGCGCTATGACGAAAATTCCACAACGGACTTCTTCAATCTCGTAGAAAACGAAGGATCCTCGAGTGAATTAATCTTATAACGACCCCAAGTGTCCAAGAATTCATAATGTACCGACTCCCCTGCTTGTTCGGACCATAAACCGAGTCCATCGTTATACAGAAAATGTATACATTTTTTCAAATGTTTTATTAATACGTGCACTTTCAATGTTGTAGACACATTTGTACTTTCAAAGGTTTTTTTTAACTGATCAATTTCATTCTTCAAATCCCCATCGATTTTTTGCGTAGTAAAACTAGATGAAACTACTTTGTCCATCGCTTTGAAAGCTGAAACATACGGCACCAGACCAAAGTAACCAATATTCTCTGTGTAAATTTCTGGATCTTAAAGGGCATCTGAGGATTTGAAAAGCTGACGACACGCATTTTCTTCGAAAATTTCACCATGATAATTTTTGGAGATCAAACCTAGTTTTTTGGGCCATAACAATGCTTTCTCTCTTCCAACGAGAGGAACAAGGCCATCTCAGAAAAGATGATTTACATGCCCTTGCAGTAAACGCAATTCGGGAAGAACACATTTCTCAATAACATACGGGCTACTATCACATTCTAAAAGTGGAGGATTATTTGTACTGTGGTTATGCATCGCAAGCTTCTTTTTATCCAATGAACTGAATTTTAAATAATCATCTTTTAAATCGCCATACCTTTTCAAACGTAAAAAATTATTACTGACTATCAGAGCGTCGATCATTTCAGGATCAGTTTCAGAAATTTGATCAGGCCAATAATTTTCTTCCGTGCCTTTTGAATGTTTCAAAGTAACAAAGCAGTACGGACTCGGGTACATAGACGTAGCAGTTTGTTGGCCATTTATAATTAATAAAACTTTGAAGTCGCAAACTAATTTGAATGGAATCTTGTTTACTTGAGTTAAATCAAAAAGCAACTTAATATTATCGTATGTTTCTTTTATTTGTGGCACTGCACACAATAAAATCAGTCTTTTAACACTAGTTAGCTTCGCTTTCTTAGCAGTTGATCCACCTTCTGCATACGTCGTTCTCTTACTTTCTCTTGACCACCATCAATCATGAGCTTAATCGTGTAATTATCCAATAAGTCTCTTTTTTCCAAAATGAATTGTAGTAATTTTGTAGCATTAGCCCAAACAACGGGTCTTTTTATTTTGATTTTTGAATCAGTAGTATCAAATTCATAATTTGCATTGCTTTTTTTTTTTTAACATTTCTTTCGTAGAAAATTGAACTATTAGGTTGAAAATCTCTTCAAAAATTTCAAATTCGGTTGAAAAATCAGGTATTTTGTTAAAAATTAATCATTTTGGTAAAAAAATAATCTTTTCGCTTGAAAATTCATTTCTGTGATTGACAATTAATTTTTCTGATTGAAATTTGATTTTTTTAAATCAAAATTTCACTATTCCAGTTTTTGTCAAAAATTTATCTTTTTTTTATAGACATTTAGTCTTTTTCGTTGAAAATTCGTCTTTTTTGGTAAAGAATTCGTCTTTGGAGTTAAAAATTCAACAAATGCGTTAAAATTTGTTTTTGGTTTTGTTGCAAATACATTATTTTAGTTAATAATTTGACTGTTTTGTTGAAAGTGCGTATTCTTGGAAACGCATTTTCTTGACTAAAAATTTAACTATTCCATGTCGAAAATTTAACTATTAGGTTAAAAATTTAACTATTAGTTTGAAAATTGCGTTGAAAATTGTACATTTGGTTGAAAATTTATGGATTTTGTTAAAAATTATCCTTTTTGGTAGAAAATTAATATTTTTGGTCGAAAATGCATTTCGTTGATTGCAAATAATTCTTTCTTTTCAAAAATTAATTTTTCTAACAGAAAATTTAACTATTCCATTTTTTAACCACTATGTATTTTTCTTGATAGACATTGAATTTTCTTAATTGAAAATTCATCTGTTTTGTTGAAAACTGAAGTATTTTGTCGAAAATTTATCTATTTTATTGAAGATTTGTCTTTTTTGGTAGAAAAATTCACCTTTTGGGTTGAAAATCTTATTGTTGGGTTAAAAACTCATTTGTCTGGTCAAAGGTTCATTATTTTATTAAAAAATTAATATCTTTGCTCAAAAATTTATATATTTTGTTAAAAATTTCCTTGTTTTGGTTGGAAATTAATTATTTTTAATTGAAAATTTATTTTTTGAGACAGTTTTCGTTTTGAAAAATAATGATTGTTGAATGATCATTTATTACCTGTTGCGAAGATACAAGATCAATGAATTGTTCCATCAGTCAATAAAGGATTTTTGCATGAAAAACCGTAAATGCCTGAGTATAAGTATTATGTGAAATAACAAAAGTATTTAAAAAAATAGAATTTGTACATAGAAACAAAAGATAGTCTTCTAATTTTAAACACAGAACATAATTTCAAACTTGCTGATCCTTTTCGGTGGCCTTTATCCACATGCATTAAGGAATCCAGAGTATTTATGGCTCATGTGAATTAAAGTTATTCACGGAATTCTGTGAATTGAAGGATTTCACGGAATTGAGAGATTCCTGAAACGAAAGACCTTGGATATTAATGGGCCCGGGTGGAGAGCTTCACTTGGTGGATGTGATTGAAGAGTATGGATCTTACTATGTAATTATCACTAAGTTTGCGCCTTGGATGATTGCTACAGAGATTGATCAGGGACAAGGGTTGGAGCTGTATTGAGGAAAGGACGTGTTATTCAAATAAGCAACACGGGAAATCCATGACCACCGACAGTATAACGAGAATACAACCGAGTGATTTACGCTTACCCCTAAACTTAATGGTATAATAATAATAATAATATCAATACCAACAATTTTTTAAGATTTAAACATGTTCAGAGGATTCAAGGAATTCAGAGAATTTATGCCAGTCCGGTAATTCGCGGAATGCAAAGAATTGAGGTAATTAAAAAAATCAAGAGAATTAACGGAATTCAGAGAATTCACGGTATTTAAAGAATTCAAGAAATTCGGAGTATTCAAAGAATTCAGAGAAGGTAAAACTGCATAAAAAGTCGATCCCATTCGATTTTCTTGAAACTAACATATTTTATCTATTTTTTAATGCTGAACACGAATCTGCCCAAAAAAAGTGTTGCTCTCTTACAGTTTTCGAGATATTTCGATAGAAAATTTCGATTGTTTTATTTCTTCAAAACCTGGAAATGGCGTCGAAATGCCTTCGAATTGGGATCAACTTTGATTTAAAGACGTTTCTGACTCGAGGACAACGCGGACACTCCAGTGATTTGGGGGGGTGGAGGTTAGAGATTGGTAGGATGGTTGAGATGGTGATGCCTGAACGCGGAATGGGGTAGGGGTACTTAATGTTTAGCATGTAAAAATACGTAATATCAGCGTATTTCAAAAAACATAGAAAAAAATCAAAATTTTCGATAGTAGAAATCTCGATATCTCGAAAACGGTAAGAGAGCTACACTTTTTTCGGGCAGACTCGTGTTCAGCATCAAAAGATACAGAAACTCAGTGAGTTTAAACAAATTCGAAGGTGACCGACCTTTTATGCAGTTTTACCTCAGAGAATTCAAGCAATTTCAAGTATTCAGGGAATTACGAGAATTTCAGAGAATTCAAGGATATCAGAGAATTTTGGGAATTCATGGTATTCTGAGAAATAAGGAAAATCTTGATCCCAGTATACCAAAAATTCAAAGAACTCCTATGAATTGAAAGAAATTCAATGTGAATTCCAAATAATTATAAATAATTCATATTAGATCAACGTCAGAGTTGTTGTCTTAGCCATACGCTCTAAGAGAGTTTATTTTAACATGAAGGCTCGCATGAAGGTAACAAGATGTCTTATTGAAGACGATTGCTGAAATTTGTTTATACAAACGTGTCATGATATAAGCGGTCGTTCATAGAGGATCAATATCTTCTTCCTACCCTTCAAATGATACTAATAAATTAACTATAATAAATAAAAGCTGTGGTCTGTTACAACTGCATAGCAGACGACGCTTTTTCCCTGAAAAATTATTCCGAGACAGTTTAAAAATACGAAATTATCTCAGTTTCGCGTGAAGTTCATTCAAAAAAGGTAATTTCTGTTACAGTGAAACTTTCAACTGAAATCAATATAAACTTTGTCTTCTGTTTTTTGTGTGTTCAGGGTCGATAGGATGGGCTTCTCACATCATGGCTCCACCATCACCTGAATTCGAACAAGATATACGAGCAGTAAATATGGACAATCCTGCCAAGGTCACCATTACTGGGAGAACTGATGGTCCTTATAGGAGTACCACTGGCTATGGATTGGCAATACATCCTCATTTCGTCGCCGCGCGGCCTGACTGCTTCCAGCGGGAAGCTCATTTTTTCGTTAGGCAGGAAAACAAGCTCAAGTTATTTACGATAAACGGTATTATCCTACGTGAAGAAGGCAAAATCGTCCTGCTTTATACTAAGGAACACATTGAGTTAAACAATGGAGATACTGTAGAAAATGGTTTCGGAGAGTTTGGATATAATGAGCAAGAATATCGTTGGGCTAAGGCTGAAGTGGATGAATGGATTGAGAAAAACACAATGCCGCCACGACACTGGCGCGGCGACCAAGGCTAGCGCAGAAATTAACATGAATGGACCAGGTTACACCGGCAAGCCTATAGTAGGCCTGTTCAGAATAATCTAGCTTAAATGAGAGTGGCCAGATTCGCGTCGGCGCAGAAGCCGCAGGGACTCGACGAGTGCGACAGAGAGCAACTGCCAAAAACGCTTTTTCTTCGACGCGAAACTGAGCCACTCTCGTATAAAGCTGGCTTATTCTGAGCCGACCTACTGTAAGCTCGCCGGTGTAACTAGGTCCAATGACTGACTGGGCATTGTAAAGTTCGAAATGCGGTAATTTACGACAGGAAACTTTTGGTTTATTTTTTTCAGAATTTTTTCTCTTTAATCAACGAGAGTCTACTTGTTGTCTTTAACATTTTTTAATGATATCAACATAAAAACTAAATTTAAAGACAAACTTTCTGGTAAATTTTTGTGCCTTTGGTAAGTTACCGGTAAGTTTCTTTGTTACCTTCCCCAATTTTATATTACTGATCATTTGCTAATACGCTTGCGGGCGACTATGTAGTGCGGGTAAAATTAGGGTTAAAATTATGTCTACTTACATACCGACGACAGTAGCTGGGTGGTGATTCTCGACTAGACGAGAACATGACGTCAAGCACCGATGAGCGCGGTTAGCACTCGGATGAGTGACCGTTAGGGATTCTCGCTTAGTTGTGTTTTCATTGCGTTTAACTACTGTCGAGCGGGAGGTTTTGACGCCGAGGATTGATGTGGGCACTCGATGCTATTGAATATCTACATCCAAACTCGTCTGTCGGTAACCGGCTGTGCTCTGGAGTTTTGGTTTTTTGCAGTTTTCCACTCCTCTGACCAAAGTTCAGGCGAATGCGAGCGCTTCTAATACAAATCCGGCTGCAGACGGTAGGGGATTTTAGATAGTAAAAAAAACCACAGGATTGAGTAGGTCAGGTATTACTTGGAGGCTTATCATGAGAGTTGGGGTAATTGCGATTTTTTGGAAAGGGATGTAAGCCAAAGGGTTTAATTTGTAACTATTTTCCGTGGGAGGGGGCTTTAGATATGTAAAACCCCGAAAAGAGTATACTGTAAAAATCTAGTTTAATCTATATCTACATATTATTCAATTTTGTTCATCAAATTAATATTTCAAGTGCAGTCAATTGCAGTCTGTTAATTCCAAGAACCTACAATTTCACACACTTCTGCTGTGCAATGAAATAGAGTGTATCTACAGCTCTGATGAGTCAACTGTCACTTGTACGAATCTGTAAACTAGGACTCAAATGTCCTTGACTGTGAAGGTATTTATTGAATATCCATATTGCAATGTGATGTACATAACGGATGATCATAAAAGTTCCGTCAAAGTGATCTGTGCCTTATCAGAACTGCAATTCAGTATAGCGATTTTATGTGTGCAATTCTTATTTGTATATTTAATCACCTCTATAGTTATTTGGGGTAGAGTTTTTGTGTCAAATAAACATGAAAAAATACAAAAGATTACACAGCTTTTTGTTTTCATTATTAATATTTCCAGCGCCGTATTTTTGACTTGCGGGTAAAATTCATAAGGCAGTCATCCTTGAAACTTTCTGTATCCTCGGAACACACAAGTAAATAACGCAATGATCGCCCACCATTCTATCTCCTCTTCTCCATTTATCTCGCCCTTCATCCTATTTCTCTGCCCATCTTTTCAGATTGCAAATTAAATGTGAAAATTAGAATATTTAAAAATAGCGGATTCATTCTGGTCCTCCATTTTGGATGCATCATTTTGAATCTTCAAAGCACCCCGCACACTTTACATTAAAATCCGGTCACGGTCAAATTGGCTGAAATTGCAATATAATATAGTTAAAAGCCTCTTGACCACAAGCGAATCTGATGTCCCTCTCGAAACTTGAAGATGAGGTGCAGATTTTTCAATAAAATGTGATCAGCACAAGCACTGACAGTACTGGAATCTCTGTCAAGATCAGTCCAGCTAATAGGGACCACAAAATGGCGCTGTCTGTTAATAATAGGCGAAATCATGGGGCTGTCCTGGCAATGTAAATACTGTTCGAAATATTGAAGGTAGAAGATATTTAAGTCAATGGATACAAGACTGTAGATCAGTCAAATTATCAAAGGAAAAGCCAGTCCAGCCACTAAAGGCACTGTAATGGGACTGCCCTGGCAATATGAAGATTTCTCAAAATAATCCTTGGAAAAAACATACTAGACCACCAAAGATATTGAGTAGTCCAGCCAATTGAGACAAGATTAGGGATCAGTCCAACCAACAGAGGCAAAACACTTTGGTGGTCCAGCCAGTTAGGACAACATTTTTTTTTCTGGTTGGACTGATCTATATATTTCTCTCAACTAGCGGAGGAGAATTAGTTTTAAAAATCGAATCTCAACACGATTAGGAAAACTAGTTCTGTGCGACTGAATAACTTGACTGGGATGTAACAACTCTACCATACAACGGCGATATAACCTGAAATTTAGCCTTATTCAGGCCATGTTATACATTAGTCACGTGACCCAGCCAGTCCTGAGATCGATATTTTTTGTCCCATATTTGAAAATAAAAGTTAAAATAGAGCGGAAAAAATTTGGGAAAATATTAATAAATATAAAAGGACAGTGTGTGGTAAAGCATAGAGTCGGGGAAGAAAAAAAAGTTATTATTGGAATAACAAATATCGACCGGCAATTAAGCGATCTACATTATCAACAGTGCTGACACCATGGATATATCAAATATCAATTTGTTTATTTGCACCAAATCAGCAAATATCATCAAGTGTAATTATTGCAACCGATGTTTGCATCATTTTGCTCAAGACATGTGAGCCAGAACCTCAAAAATGTTTCATTGGGAACATTGAAAATTGGTTAAAGAGTTCTACAGCACGGTCGGTATTTTTGTGAATTTCCTTATTCATTACATTTTTTCCTTCAACATTTCGAGCCAAATGTTGTATAAACGCAGATTACAGATTCCTGATGCTTTTCCCAAAGTTTCAACTCGATATCTCATTTTGTGTGGACCTGAGTTGTTTCAAAAAAAATTATCGATAATTTAGGTCACGTGACTCATGTATAACATGGCCTTAAGAGGAGTAGAAAAGTAATAGAAAGTGGTCTATACGAACCTCTGCTCATCCTAATTGGTAGACGTAGGACTATAATTACAACTATACGGTAAGGTTAAAATGTATCGCTTTAATTTTAACATTTGATATCTTCTACATGTAAAATTGTGAGATTAAACAGATTAAACAGATTAAACAGAATACTTGGTCCGTAACAATAAATTCCTTTTTCTTTATTGTATTATTATTTGGAAACGGTTCTGTTGATCTGATCGATGAACTTTTTTGTTTACTTAAGACCTTGTTGTTTACTTAAGGAACTATTGAATTTTTACAGATTATATTAGCGTTAAATGAGCCAAAATTCATAACAGTGATTCGATATATAAATATATAAATTCCAAAAATCGAAACGTTAACTCAAGCTTTGAAAATGCTATTTAATTAGTACATTGATATCCATGAAACTCACAAGGGGACCTTTAGGTACGCTTTTTTTTTGTTTGAATTAATACTCTCCTCAATGAAAGGTGAGGTGAAACCAGAGGTTTTCTGTGAAAAATCAAGAAGGCGCAATTTTGACCCATTTTCGAGGAAAACACATTTTAAAAATTGCGAACGGATGACCATCGATACCGTGTGAATGTATTTCGAAGCGTTGATAGCTCCCTGGTAGAGCGTTCGGCTCAAAGCCACAAGGTTGCGCGTTCGATTCTCGCTATCCGTACTTTTTGATATTTTTTTCATACATAAAAATGCTCGTTTATTCCATTTTTGGAAAAAAATTCATTCGGATGATATTATATTACGTTTGGACAAATGTGCATTTTATTAATTGTGAAATTCTTTATTCTTTAATAGTTTCTAGTATTTATGTTTTTAGATTAAAGTAGGAACAAAGTGTTTCAAACGAAAATTTCAACTTTTAAAGCGTCTACTATCCCATCTATATCATACGTTTAACTTTCCTATTTTTGTGTGTGTAGTCACTTTTGAGCCTATTTCTCTCCTCATCGCTAAGACCTGTGATGTGCAACGTTCTCTCGTGCGCTTTTTTCTTTTCTTGCTGGGCTGCTTGAATTTCGTTATTCCACCACGCATCACCAGACTTTCTTCCTACCACTGCCGTACCACACACTTCAATTGCAGTTTTAACAATGATATCCCGTAACAAAGTCCACGCGCCCTCTATATCTCTATTGCTTCTAAGTGCCTGTCAAGTTGCCTTATCTATGCGTTCGTTTGTCTTATTCTGAAATTCTATTCGCACTTCCGGTTTCTGTAAATTTTCAATCCTACTTCGCGTTTTTTTTGTTCTCTCTCTTCTCCATCCTCGCCCGAAGTTTATTTTGGAGACTAAAAGGTAATTATCAGTATTGCATTCGGAACCCCTCATGACTCTGGTATCTTTGACTAGTTCTCTTAGTCTTTCATCCGCAATAACGAAGTCAATTACACTGCGGTTATTTCCTTTACACCCGGTGTACGTGTGGATTATTTTATGTCGAAATCAAGTATTTGTGATGAATAGGCCCTTTCTAAGCATAAGTTAACTAAGTTTTCCCCGCTTTAATTTCTTCTTCGATGCCCAAATTTACCTAGTACCCTTTCCGTATCTGTAGCCTGACGTTGGATGCCGACCCATCCGTTCATATCTCCTAGCAAAATTATTCTTTCACCTTGATCGCAAGTACTTATTGTATCATTTAAAGTGTCCCAGAAGGTGTCTTTGACCTCCCTCGAATCGATATCAACTGGGGCGTAGCACGCTATGATGAATAATCTTCTGATTGAAGGTAAAATACATCAATTGTGTAAATAATTCTTGTTTTCACCTGAATATTTAGCCTTTCTCTAATTTCAATGATGCTAAAAATGTTCCACACCCATGTTGTTCTATCAAACTTTATAATTTTTCACGTTTTTCATTTCTAGAGCCATTTCTTCTATAGTAGTTTTCCACTTTCTAATTATATGTTTTCTACGATTTGTCATTTTAAAGTATTTTTTTAGGGATTAGCAACCTACTCGAGAGTTAGAAGGGAAAGAAAATATATATCTTTGTGAAAAATTCACATTTTTTGAAATACTTTGAAAAGAGTTCAAAGTATTAAAAAATGATTCGAAATACTCGAAAAAAGAAGCTTTTCAGGAACTTTGAAATGGTTCCAGAAAATGAAAAATTTTCTTAAGATTCATAGGGAAAATTTTAATGTTTTTTTTTCAATTAATTTTATCAGAATATTTAAAAAGAACTCAAACAATTTATAAAAATTGTGAAAACAAATCTTGAAGATTTTAGAGAAATTTTGCTATTTTCCCAGAATTTGAAAAAAATATAAGAAAAATTGGAATAATTTTAAAAGATTATTTCGTGGGTTTCTGAGATGTAAAAATATTGATGAAAATAATTTAAAATTTGAAAAGATTTAAAAGAATATAGAAAAAATCCAAATTTTTAAGATTGAAGAAGGACGCTTTTTTAGAATTTTGAAAGGTTTCAAGAGTATCAACCAAAAATTGTTGATTTTAAGAGAAAATTGAAAAATATTTTTTAACGTCTAAATGATAATATTCAAAAAGATTTCCAAAATTTTCAAAAACGAATCTGAAAGATTTATAGGTAATTTTTTCATTCTCCTGAATTAAAAAAATTGTTTACGAAAAATTGGAAGAATTTTTTTCAAGATATTTGAAAGGTTTCAGGAATTAGGAAAAATTGATGAAGAATTAAATTGATTTTTGAAGAGCTATAAGGGTATCAAATGAAAACTCTTAAGGTCATTCCTGGAATAATTGAAAAAAAATTCAATTCAAGAGAATATTTAAAAGATTTCAAAATTGTCGAGAAGGAATCGAAAAAAGGATTCAGGGAAAATTTTTTAATTTTGAGAGTAAAATTGAAGAAACATGCGAATCATTTCAAAAGATTTCCAGAAGGTTTAGAAGTTCTTAAAAGAATAATAGAAGATTAGAAGTTTGAAAAGATTTAAAAAAGCATCAAAATGCATATTTTTGAAGACTGCAAAAAAAAAGCTTTTTAAGAATTTGAAAAGGTTTCAAGAAAATCAAGAACTAATTTTAATATTTCTGAAAAAATTGCCATAACGAGAAGTTCACTGCAAAGCGTGAAAGAAAAATTTTCATATATATTGAGTTCATGCCCATGCGATCCTGTGTAACTAACTCAATCTCTTACACGCAATACATCAACTTGTCGTTACAAAAAGGTCTCCAAGTTGACGTCACCTATACCGATCTGTCAAAGGCTTCCGACAAAATCAAACATTATATAATTTTGCAAAAAATGCTCTCTACAAACATACCGATGAATCTGGCACTACTATTGTCAAACTATCTGAAAGACAGGGAGCACAGAGTGCAATATAAAGGCGTCGCTTCAAAACCGTACATCCCAACATATGGTGTACCACAAGGGTCTAGACGTGGCTCTCCTCTATTTCTTGTATACGTGAATGATGTTGTGAGCAATATTAAGTCGTTGATATCAATCTTCGCAGACGACATAAAAATATTTAGAATAATTAGCCAGATTGAAAATGCGAAGAAATTACAGGATGATCTTGATCCCATTGTACAATGGTGGGATAAGAATAGGCTAAATATCAACCCGGAAAAATGCAAAGTTATGTAATTTTTGACTCACATATGTACTTCATTGATCATGCTAGATACATCGCCGCTGCAGCTGCCAGAAGCTTGAATATGCTTCCCAAGTCTGAAATCCGATGTTTCGAAAATACGGGGATGAATTGGAGTCCATTCAAAAAAGATTTTTAAAATTTCTATCGCTAAGAATGGAAGGAGTTTATCCTAATAGAGTTTTACTCTACATGAGCGGCGGAATTTCGCGTGTTGCATGTGTTTATTTAAACTAGTGAGAAATGAAATCGACAATTCTTTCATGATGAATTGCTTCCAATTAAAAACCCCAAGACTGTCTGCCAGATACGTCGTGCCATTCCACTTGCCACTTCCGGATTCAGCGATCGGCTTTGATTCGCCAGTAATTGTCATGTGTAATCACATAAATCTAATGCACGAGAGAGCAGGGATGAATTTAATCATCGACATGAACGACATTAGTGAGAATATCTGTATAGATACCCTCAACCGTTACATTTAAGCCAACCGCTCTGAGTAATTAGGTAATTATTAATCCTAATCATGTATCAAATTCCTGGTTGCCCAACAATGGTTTTACCAAGGGCGTATGTTCAATAAAAAAAATTTTAAGAAATGAAAAACTGAAAAATACAATTTGTCTTAGAATTTGAATTTAATTGTGCTATTTTGAACGATTTAGATTTGGGACAAATAATTTTATGAAGTTTGATTTCGGTCAAATGAAGAAATTCGGTTAAAGAATTGGTTTGTTGAATTAAAAAAATATATTTATCTCAGTGTGAAATGAATGAATCAACGCGTGTTGGGTGCGTGCTACTAGAGGAGGGATTATTTTTGACTTCAATAAAGCAAGGTAAAATACATAAATTGTGTAAATAATTCTTGTTTTTTAACTCAATATGTAGCCTTTCTCTCATTTGAATAATGCAAGAAATGTTCCACATTCAGGTTCTTTTATCAAACTTTTCAAGTTTTCATGTTTTTCATTTCTACAAGCTTTTTTGAAATAATGTATACAGCCCTGAGTGAATCCGTATACATATTTTCATAACAGTTTTTCACTATCTAATTATAAGTTTCCTACAATTTTTTAGCGGCTCACTTTTCTCTCATTACATTAAATTTAATACATAATATTTATAGATAATACATAAGCACTTGTAGTTATTTACTACAAGAAACTATCCACCTAGAAACACTACCCGAATTTTCAGCAAAAAAAAAAAAAAAAAAATTCTGAAGAAAATAGTTAAATTTATAAACGAAGAGATAAACCTTTATTAAAAAAATGATTTTCAACAAAGTCGTTCAACTTTTACCCACGCAGTTGAATTTACAATTCAAAATGATCAGTTTTCAACAAAATAGTTCAAGTTTCAACCAAGGAGATGAATTTTCAACAACAAAAAAAATGATTTTTTTTAACAAAGTGGTTCAACCAACATTTTCAAACAAAATAGTCGAATCCTTAAACAAAAAGGATTAATTTTTAATCAAACAGATGCATTTTTATTGGAGAAAGATGAAATTTCTACTAAAACAGATGAATTTTTAAATTGATAAGACAAATTTTCAAAAAAATATTTGAATATTCATCCAAAAAAGATTGCAGTTGTCTTTTCAATAACAAAATGTGAATTATAATCAAAAAGTAAGTTTTCAACGAAAATAGTTAAATTTTCAACCGGGAAGGCGAATTTTCAGTAAAACGATTGAGCTTTCAACCAAAAAGGATGACCTTTTAACAAAATTGTTGATTTTTCAACCAAACAGTTGCTTCTTATCCAAGAAAGATGCAATTTCTACGAGAACAAATCGACGCCTCCATTCAATATGAGTCTATGTGCTGACAGCGCTCTGTATGAGACTATTCCCTATGCTTATACACAGCGCATAGTCTCATACACGGCGTTGTCAGCACATAGACTCATATTGAATGGAGGCGTCGAAATTAACTTTTTAATTGAACAGACAAATTTTCCACAAAATAGTTGAATTTTCAAATTAAAAAATTCCAACTAAATTTTCAACACTCAAATATGAATTTTTATCATAAAATAAATTTTTTTACGAAAATAGTAGAATTTTCAACCCAGGAAAATGAATTTTCAACAAAACAGTAGAATTTTCAACCAAAAAGGATGACTTTCAAACATAATTGTTGAATTTTCAAACAAGTAATAAAAATAATAACTAAGAAAGTTCAGGCAGAAGTCAGTGGAAAAAAAAGAAATATAAATATAAATCGAGGGAAAATAAATTACCAACAAGAATATTGTATCACTTACATGATTCTAATTGGGCAACGTGTCATGAACGAGGCATGAGACAGCATCTCGGGATTCCACCGCAGTTCAAATAGGCATTGTATTGAGTAGAACCGCAAACAAGGTTTCCTTATAAAAGACGAACATTTCTTCCCTCGTCATCAGTTTGATTCAGTTGTTAGATAGCTTCTTACCAACATGGGTGCACTAACCTTGTTGATTTTCTCAATACTTTGTGCGGGTTTGCAACACGTAGTTCTAGCTTCTTCATCTGGTGGTGCAGGTTCGAGTAGTAAGTGAAATCATTTTACTCTGTACGTAAAAAAATAATTGTTTCTCTGTAGTGCTTGAGTTCTATCCACTTGTCCGTCAAAATACTCTGAACAGAACCTCCCAGACGACACTGAAACAAATTTGGTCTCTTGAAATTAAAAAAATAATAATATAGTGCGATGCTGGTACATTTCTGCAAAATTTCAAAATGTTGTTTAAAAAAGGATTATATTCGCAATTTCTTGTCGACGAGTGGGGCACTCAACATGAAATCAACAATTAGTGATCTAGAGCCTTGAGAAAAGAAAGCATATGGTGCTTGAGAGGTTTTGTAAAAAAACATATTTGACTTGCTTCTAATTTGAATTTGACCAAACGATTTCACAGGAATATGAGTGCGGACCGTGCAATAAGAACAAGCAAAAAATAAGAAGATTTTTTTTAAGTTGGAAGTTTGGATGGTTCTGACATGAGACCTTTTACTTATACAACTGCTATCTTATAGTTTTTATGTGGCTTTTATTTGAAGTGTTGTAAAATTGTATCGAAAAACATGTTTACTCTGGTAAACAGTCCCGTATGGACATGTCCTGATCCTAGGACCATGGTGTTCTAACTCACTTTTTCGACGAACGTGAGTTAATGACACCAGAAGATAATTTGGTAATCTATTACCGTAGTTTTAATCTGATTTTAAAATGCAATGTCTGAATAGGTAAAAGTTATAGAACAAAATCTGTATCAGAAAAGTGGAACCACCATATGCTATCTAGTGCCACGCAATTACACGTTGCCAGATTAAAATCATGCAAATAAAAGAAAAGGTGAGAATCATTCCATGTCTAACTTTTCCTGACAAAGTGACGTCATGTAGGAATGATGATACTGCTGAGCCACAAGGGCACGAAGTTCGAGCATCAATTCATTACACCAAAATTTCGACATTCCTAGACTTAAATATTAAATTAGTCTTCTAATAATTCTTACCCTTATGTAAAATAGTGTGGAATTAGATTCTAAATCCGAAAACACTATTTGCATATTTTTGTTTTGTGTATTCGTTGTGTATACAAAGCCGGTACCGACAAAGAAAAATATTCGTACCAGTGAAAATATATTGCTGTACTGAAAATATTTGCACACTTTTTTTAAGCATATTTTGAAAATACGGCCTAGACAGCCGGAAAAAATATTATTTGTCTGACCAGTCGTAGGAGTGCCTTCCCAACTAAAGAAATATTGGTAAGGGGTAGGGGTTTAACCAACATTATTTCTGTGACTAGTCGAAGGGGCACTATCCAGCCACCACGAGATGCTGGAAGGGTGTATATGTTCGACCAAGGTTATTACTGTGATCAGCCACAGGGGTGCGTTTCCCCGAAGGAAAAATAATTTTTGAAATATTTTTTCCGGCAGTCTAGGCTCTAACCTTAAAATGTGCTTTTAAAATAAACCATTAAAAAATGGTTCGTACCGGTAATTTTTTTTTAGCGTTACCGACAGCGTATACACTTTGGTTTGGATGACCTTCTGTGGGTTTGTGTAAATATCACGGAAAATTGATAGGACTTGTAGTGAACCTACCATCAAAGAACTAAATGATGTATCATTTACGTGGATTTGCCACTTTTAGGACCCACTGGCAGTAAAAAATCTACACCATTGAGCTTTTTATCCTCTTTTTTCACCAAAAATTCTTATTGTTTGTCTAGTGAAATAATTATCAATAATATTAGGTGATTCTAAATTATTCACACAATTCCATCGGCTTGAATGATTGTATTTTCTTTCAAAAAGTCGGCTTTCTTCTCACAGAATCATAATAATCAAGTTTGCCTTTTAATACACTTTATACGTTTTCAATACTTCACCTTTATTATTTAACTAACCTTTGATCTTTTGCATATTTTGCATTACTTGCAATGGTTTTGAACTCTTTCAAATTGTTTGGATTTCCTATAAGTCTTCTGAATTTCTTAGGATTTCATAAATTCTTCGAATTTGAGCAAATTACCTGAATTCTTTGAATTATTTCGAAGTTCTTTTAATTCCCTGCATTTTTGGAATTCCCTAAATTATCTGAATTTATTAAAGTCGTGGATTTTCCTGAATTCATCAATTTTTTTCAATTACCTAAATTTTCAGTTATTGTGGCATTTCCGGTATTCTAAGGAATTGAAAAGAATTCAGGGAATTTACGGAAATCTATCTATGCCAACGGCCATACCACGCTGAAAAACCCAGTTCTCGTCAGATCACTGAAGTTAACCAGCGTTGGACGCGGTTAGTATTTGGATGGGTGACCATTCAAGAATACTGACATGAGTGCTGTTGGCACATCGTGGGTGTGGTGAGCCCACACTTGTAGTTATTTATAACTACAAGAAAAACCTAGAAAGACTACCCGAATCGGGTAGTGTCACGCCTACCCTGAAAGGGAAATGGTTTAATGGTATATATATATCAATTCGTGGAATGCTATGTATTTACGAAATGAATTCACGGAACTCTATGAATTCAAGAGATTCAAGGAGTTCCATGAATTTGAGAAATTCTATGAATTGAAGGAACTCAAAGAATTCAAGAAATTAAAAAAATACTAGTAATTTAGAGCCTACAAGGAATTCAGAGACTTCAGGGAGGTATTCAGGGAATTCTGGGAATTTCGAGAATTCAAGGAATTTTTTGAATTTATGAGATTCAAGGAATTCATGAAATTTAATGAACTAGAACGTTTTGCGCGCTATGCGTGCACTAATTACCTTTCTATAGAAAACAAAATTCGGTTTATTTTTTAACATTTCTTTATAGATTTCACAGAAAATCTTATATGATTTGAAAACGTACATGATTTACAGAAGATTGTTTATTATAGCGAGAATATTCCAGCGAGGTCAATATGAATGACACAGTTTTTTCATTTACTGTTAATTCTTAAAATTAGCAGGTTATTTCTTCAATTAACAAAATATGTCTCGCGACGTGTGGAATTATGCAAAACCGTACTTTTTATATTTTTTTTCACTATTCAAAAAATATAAAAAATACATTTTGTAGCTATTTCCAGACGAATAAATTTATCAAAGCAGAATTAAATTCGAATATTTGAATTTGATTTGAATTTTCCATAAGGTTCCATTCTTCACCTTTTCTGGACATATTTGTCACATATATGTATTTAATCATTTATTTTTATATCAAAATTTTGAAATGAAAGTTCAACCGTGAGAAAAATCCAAAATCTATAATGTCACATTTTACTTATTCAAGACAAGCATATACAACAGCCTTTCAATTTATATCGAAAACGAGCACAATTAAGTAACTTTATTGCTAATGGACAGTCAAAATGGTATTTGTACAGTAAATAAGAAATAACCATTTTTTATATTTACATTGCATTATTTACATTTAAATAATAATTTTGAAAATCGAAACTTCAGAGGAAAAACTTTTTTTGTTTTGAAGTTTATCGTGTGGCGACAAATAGTTTGTAAACAGTGACAATAGTGTGAATGAAGCCGGAAACAAAGACCTTGGATACTAAATGGGCCCAAGTGGGGAACGACATATAAAAATTTTGTGAGGCTCTTCACCTCGGGTGATCGCTAGAGAGATTGATCAGCAACCTGGGCCGGAGCAGTGTTGCGGAATGAACGTTTCATTTAAATAAATAACACGCGAATTTCAGATCAATCTAAAATATCTATACCTAACACCTATATAACTATCTACCTTATACCTATATACCCACCTACACACTACTGTTTTTCAACCGAGCAAGTCATGCCTACCCCGAAAGGGAAATGGCTTAATGGTATAATAATAATAATAATAATACTTGGTTCAAAGGGTATTCATCTCTGTTAAAAATATATTTTTTTTTGGTTGAGGATTCGTAAGTTTCGTTGGAAACCTTTTTTTTCAAAGTTTGACTATGTTGCTGGAAATGTTTTGTTGTTGTAAATTAATTTTTCTGAGTGAAAATTTAATTATTCCATGTTTGGTTGAACATTCATCTTCTTCAGTTGAAAATTCAGCTACTTTGTCTTTTGAGGTAGAATAACACAGGCCCACAAAAAAAGTGTCATGCGCGAGAGATCAGAGTACGGAATCTATATGTATTTTGGGGAGCTTAATATGAATCTGAAATCAGATTTTCCCAGCCCGTCAGGGTTTCCCCCTGGATGTAGGAAATTCCTGAATGAAAAAATGGGTTTTGGGCGTTTTTGGCGCTAATTATGATTTTTTTCAGGTGTTTTTAATGCATATTGTTTCTAATACATAAAGTTCTTGTTCACTTTGTACTTAAAGTAAGGTAATAATTAGGAAACTCTAACAAACCTAGTTGCTTAAACAAATTATTATTGTTTACGACTATCTTCTCCTATACTGATGCTAGGAAGTTGCGGTTTTTTTTTGGTAAAATCTTGAACTTTTTTTCCATTTTTCACTTAGTATAGTATTAATTAATACAAGTTCAACAAATTAGTACTTGTTGAATCAATTTTAAGTTACCGATTTACATTACTTTGCTTTATGAACAAATCATAAATGAACATTAGAGAGGATCATATTTTATACAATCTCTTTCTTTTTTGTGAATATATTTTTCTGAAATAAAACAGATATCTGAAATATGCTTCAAATTTTCTACATGGATCTCAGGGAATTTCCAGGGCGGGGGGGGGGGATGATATTGAAAGATGTGCAATACAATATTATATTGTGTATCAGCCATACCACGCTGAAAAAACCAGTTCTCGTCAGATCACTGAAGTTAAGCAGCGTTGGGCGCGGTTAGCCCTTGGATGGGTGACCATTCGAGAAAACTGAGTGCTGTTGGCACATCGTGGGTGTGGTGAGCCCACACTTGTAGTTATTTACTACAAGTTATCAACCTAGAAACACTACCCGAATCGGGTAGTGTCACGCCTACCCCGAAAGGGAAATGGCTTAATGGTATACAAGGGCGTAAAGAAGGCTATTTTGACGAGTGTGAACTTGCCGCCCGAGCGAAGCGAGGTCGGTAGTCGCACGAGGCAAAATAGCCATACGCCCTTGATACAAACCATACTTTTTGTCCTACCCTTCTTGAAAACAAGCATGTTAAGCAGATAGAGGATGTTTGGTGTACTTGACAATTTTAGATTATAAGTGAAAGAAAGAAATAGCGTACTTTGCAGAAGGAGGACTGTGGGGTCCAGCTATACATTTTTTTTAAAGATGAAGATAATTATGTGTAGCGGGAGTAAAGTTATATGTAGCGGACGTAAAGTGTTATTTAGCGGGCGTAAAGTGTTATGTAGCGGGCGTAAAGTTTCATGTTGGCCCGGCGGCGGAGTGCGCATGTGCGAACGTCACTGGGCTGGAAGCGGCCACATTACGCCTGCCTCACGTGCATGTAATGGCGCGTTTTCAAGGGGGGTCGGACAAAAAATTTTTCTTTCACGCTTTGCAATAAACTGTTTATTGTAATTCAAAACAAAACTTTTATAAGTCATTTGCATTCTCAGTTGCATTCGCTCGCAAGTTTGAGCGCGCCTAGGGCGCGCGACTGTTGGATCTAGCGCTTCGCGCTCGATCATATATTTATCTCGCGCTTCGCGCTTGATTATGTATTCACCTCGCGCTACGCGCTCGGGCGTATCTACATCGCGCTTTACGCTCGGTTCCTCTAGATTTTCGAACTTCGTGTTTGACTTCGATGAAAAGAAAAAGTTTGTTTGCAAATATTATAAAATTATCAAAACCTCTACACCTTAAGTGATTGTTAAATTTGTTTTTATTTTAGACTGAAAAGGAACTTTATTTACTCAAGGTTCTATCGACCTTAAGGAAGACATTCTCATCCAGACACTCGCGCTTCGCGCTCGATATTTGATTTGAAAATCATTTAAACCTTGCGTTCCACGCTCGGTTCTGTGCACCGTATGATAGAAACAAAAAAGTTTGAACGCACTTACGGCGTGCGATTTGGTAAATACACTGAGCGCGCACTTTGTGCTTCGTGTTATATGTTCTTCATATACAAATTACTAAATTTGTATTTGATTTCAAATGAAAAATAATGATATAATTTAGGCGAAAAAAAATTTGTAGATCTTTTTGTGGTGCACAATTTTGGTGAGATCATCTTTTCTCGTATCTTGCATAGTTTGACAGCAAAATGGAATTTTTGATTTTTCATTAATTTTTTGTGCGATCAAAATTTGAATTTTTCATTTTTCAAAAAATTCAAAAAGTTGTTATGAAAATATTATAGGGTGTTCAGGAATCAACGTTTTTCCATTCTTGGCTTTTTTTCATACTGTGCGTTTTTCGGCTTAAAATGTTCATTTTCGTTTGTTTTTTGGAAATGCTATAACTCCAGTAATTTCTTTTTTATCACGAAAAGTCATAAGAATATTTTGTTTGTCATTTTGCGTACTACTAATAACCGTACATAGAATTTTCAAATCTTCAAAAAAAGTGGTCTCCAAAATTTTCAAAATGTGCTCACTTTTTGAAGTTTCATGCAAAATAGCTGGTTAACGAACTTGTTCTCTCTTTTTCGGCCATAAAAAAGTGTGCCAAAGCTCAATCAAATCTGATCATTTTTTCGAAAGTTATCGTGGCTACAGACAGACAGACAGACTACAGACAGACACCTTGGTAAAAATCGTTTTTTCTAGCTCAGGGGGTCTCAAAACGTGGAGATTTGATGAAAACCGACTATGTCAAATTTTACATAAAACCAATACCTTCTCATTAGAATGAGAATGTAAAAATAGTATTTGTACATAGAAACAAAAGATAGGCTTTTAATTTTAAACACAGAAGATAATTTCAAATTTGCTGATCCTTTTCGGTGGCCTTTATCCACATGCATTAAGGAATCCAGAGTATTCATGGCTCATATGAATTAAAGTTATTCACGGAATTCTGTGAATTCGAGGATTTCACGGAATTGAGAGATTCCTGAAGCGAAAGACCTTGGATATTAATGGGCCCAGGTGGAGAGCTTTACTTGGTGAATGTGATTGAAGAGTATGGATCTTGCTATGAGATTATCAGTAAGTTTGCGCCTTGGGTGATTGCTAGAGAGATTGATCATGGACATGGGTTGTAGCTGTATTGAGGAAAGGACGTGTTATTCAAATAAGCAACACGGGAAATCCATGACCACCGACAGTATAACGAGAATAGAACAGAGTGAGTGACGCTTACCCCTAAACTTAATGGTATAATAATAATAATATCAATACCAACAATTTTTTAAGATTGGAAAATGTTCAGAGGATTCAAGGAATTACGAGAATTTATGGCATTTTGGTAATTCACAGAATTCAAAGAATTGAGGTAATTAAAAAAATTAAGAGAATTAACGGAATTCAGAGAATTCACGGGATTTAAAGAATTCAAGAAATTCAGAGTATTCAAGGAATTCAGAGAAGGTAAAACTGCATAAAAAGTCGATCACATCCGATGTTCTGGAAGCTCACATATTTTATCTATTCTTTAGTGCTGAACACGAATCTGCCCGAAAAAAGTGTTGCTCTCTTACAGTTTTCGAGATATCGAGATTTTTCTATGGAAAATTTCGATTGTTTTATTTCTTCAAAACATACTTTATGTATTATTTTTATTACTAAAGCAAATAAGACGGAAGATTTGCTCCGAAGAACTCTTCACAAGCACCAATTCCCCAAAAAATATACCCCCCGCCTCCTCCAAAAATCGGTGGAAAGTGGTCTGGGGTCCCTACGACTCGTAAATTCCAGGCAGCCGGGATCGTTTCGAATTCAAAGGCACGCCGAACCCTTTTTCAACTTTTTCACAAGCCTTGTCAAACTCTACGTCCCCCCGTGGGCACAACAAAAAACTGTTGCAAAGGGGTTACTGTAATATGTGATAATTAAATAAATTTAAGTAAAGAAAAATACTGAAACTACTGGAAATGGCGTCGAAATGCCTTCGAATTGGGATCAATATCGATTTAAAGACGTTTCTGACTCGAGGACACCGCGACCCCCTTCTAGTGATTTGGGGGGGTGGAGGTTAGAGAGCGGTAGCATGGTTGAGATGGTGATGCCTGAACGCGGGATGGGAGAGGGGTACTTAATGTTTAGCATGTAAAAATACGCAATATCAGTGTATTTAAAAAAAAATAAAAAAAAAATCGGAATTTTCCATAGTAGAAATCTCGATATCTCGAAAACGGTAAGAGAGCGACACTTTTTTCGGGCAGACTCGTGTTCAGCATCAAAAGATACAGAAACTGTGTGAGGTTTCAACAAAATCGAAGGTGACCGATTCAATGTGAATTCCAAATAATTATAAATAATTCATATTAGATCAACGCCAGAGTTGTTGTCTTAGCCGTATGCTCTAAGAGAGTTTATTTTAACATGAAGGCTCACATGAAGGTAACGAGATGTCTTATTGAAGACGATTGCTGAAATTTGTTTATACAGACGTGTCACGATATAAGCGGTCGTTCATAGAGGATCAAGATCTTCTTCCTAACCTTCAAATCATACTAATAAATTAACTTGTATCATTCTAACAGCTCCATCAATAGCTTCATCAACAACTTCTAATATTCCTGAAAAGCGAATGGATCATTCACCGAAAAGCTAAAGTTAAATTTTGTTCTATGTACAATTTTTCATTGGTGAAGTTTGTATGTTATTTGGCGAAAGTTTGTCCTACGATGTAATAAAAGCTGTGGTCTGTTACGTCTTTAGCAGCAATGGGAAAATGACAAAGTATGATTGAATTTGAGCTACATATAAATCAGGATGCCAGATGTAAAACAACTGTTTGCTTACTTAATTGTTATTTTTGAAATAATTAGACTGATCGCAGACGAATTAAAACGTATTTTTCGTGAATGAAAATAAAGAGCTTGACAGAACAACAACCATCATCATCTTTAAAAATTACTCTATTGCTTATGCAGTTCATAAGACGGTCACCGATCTGGAAAGATTTTATGGCAAAACTTTCTACCTCAGTCGGTATTGCAGGTTGGGAATAGAACGAAAAATAGAAATTGAATTAATTTTGAGGTTGACGGAAATTTTGAGGTTGAGGACGGAAATTCATACCTCACAACTTATGAACTATGGTAAAGATCATAGTGAATATGACGACTTTTCGACTGGTATCAAGTACTTTAATCTCACTCACGTAAAATAAATTTCTTGCAACACTAGCTTCAAAAGTTGACATTTTCATGCTTCTAAATGGTGCCTAAAGAACCTTATTTGAGCAGACTGTGTGCGAAACAATTTTCGCACATGCGCAGTTTGAAGATGGCTTGCTTTAGGCACTGGTCAAAAATCTGCGCATGCGCACTTTCAAGATGATGTACTTTAGACTCTGATATAGGTAAATTTAGACCCTGGTGTTGGTATCTCCTTGAAAAAAATCTAGATTTAACTTGAACAAATCTTTTAATGATTGAAGTTTTGTTTCTAGGATTTCGTAGCCGTTTTCTTCCGTCGTACAAAAGGGCATAAGCGCAACATTTTTTTTCATAAATTTTTTTTTTTCAAACATTTTTTCAAAAAAATGTCTTTACAAAATTAAAAAATCTTTTCCTTCAAGATTCTGTTAAGAGTTGAATTAACGTCTCAATAGGCTACGAAACCCTTTCTTGCAGGCGCTCGGCGCCTACTTTGACTATGTTTTTCGTTTTGGGGCAGCAGATACAATTAGTTTTTTTCGTTAACTCTTCCCAACACAACTTTTTCGGACGGGCGTTGCAAAAAATAGCGTGGGACACAACGTGCGCATAGGTGATTGCTAACTCGTTAAAACCTGGTGTCCTGATTTCCAGACCGATTTCATTCATACATTCCTGTTTTTCGCACTGCTGTCAACTGCATAGCAGACGACGCTTTTTCCCTGAATAATTATTCCCAGACAGTTTAAAAATACGAAATTATCTCAGTTTCGCGTGAAGTTCATTCGAAAAAGTTAATTTCTGTTACAGTGAAACTTTCACCTGAAATCAATATAAATTTTGTCTTCTGTTTTTTGTGTGTTCAGGGTCGAGAGAAAGGGGTTCTCACATCGCGGCTCCACCATCACCTGAATTCGAACACGATATACGAGCAGTAAATATGGACAATCCGGCCAAGGCCACTATTACTGGGATAACTGGCGGTGCTTATGCGAGTGTCACTGGCTATGGATTGGCAATACATCCTCATTTCGTCGCGACGCGGCCTCACTGCATCAAGCGGGAAGCTGATTTTTTCGTTAGGCAGGGAAGCAACCTCAAGCAATTTACGATAAACGGTATTATCCCACGTGAAGAAGGCAATTTCGTCCTGCTTTATACTAAGGGACACATTGAGTTAAACAATGGAGATACTGTACCAAATGGTTTCGGAGAGTTTGGATATAATGAGCGAGAATATCGTTGGGCTAAGGCTGAAGTGGATGAATGGATTGAGAAAAACACAATGCCGCCACGACCCTGGCGCGGCGACCAAGCAGGTTCGAGTGGTAAGTGAAATAATTTTACTCTGTACGTAAAAAATTAATTTTTTCTCTGTAGTGCTTAAGTCTTACCCACTTGTCCGTCAAAATACTCGGATCAGAACCTCTCAAACGACACTGAAACAAATTTGGTCTCTTGAAATTAAAAAAAAAATAATATAGTGCGATGCTGGTACATTCCTGCAAAATTTCAAAATGTTGTTTAAAAAAGGATTAAATTCGCAATTTCTTGTCGGCGAGTGGCGCACTCAACATGAAATCAACAATTAGTGATCTAGAGCTTGGTGAAAAGAAAGCATATGGTGCTTGAGAGGTTTTGATAAAAAAACATATTTGACTTGCTTCTAATTTAAATTTGACCAAACGATTTTACAGGAATATGAGTGCGGACCGTGCAATAAGAACAAGCAAAAAATAAAAAGATTTTTTTAAAGTTTGAAGTTTGGAAGGTTCTGAAATCAGAACTTTTACGTATACAACTGCTATTTTATAGTTTTTATGTGGCTTTTATTTGAAGTGTTATAAAATTGAGTTATAATTATTGTATTGTAATTGGAAAAGTGATAGGACTTGTAGTGAACCTACCATCGAAGAACTTATTCAAGTATCATTTACGTGGATTTGCCACTTTTAGGACCCTCTGGCAGTAAAAAATCTACACCATTGAGCTTTTTATCCTCTTTTTTCACCAAAAATTCTTATTGTTTGTCTAGTGAAATAATTATCAATAATATTAGGTGATTCTAAATTATTCACACAATTCCATCGGCTTGAATGATTGTATTTTCTTTCAAAAAGTCGGCTTTCTTCTCACAGAATCATAATAATCATGTTTGCCTTGTAATACACTTTATACGTTTTCAATACTCCACCTTTATTATTTAACTAACCTTTGATCTTTTGCATATTTTGAATTACTTGCAATGGTTTTGAACTCTTTCAAATTCTTTGAATTTCCTTGAAGTCTTCTGAATTTCTCAGGATTTCATAAATTCTTTGAATTTGAGCAAATTACCTGAATTCCTTCATTATTTCGAAGTTCTTTTAATTCCCTGCATTTTTGGAATTCCCTAAATTATCTGAATTTATTAAATTCGTGAATTCACGGAACTCTATGAATTCAAGAGATTCAAGGAGTTCCATGAATTTGAGAAATTCTGTGAATTCAAGGAACTCAAAAAATTCAAGAAATTAGAAAAATACTAGTAATTCAGAGCTTACAAGGAATTTCGAGACTTCAGGGAGGTATTCAGGAAATTCCGGGAATTTCGAGAATTTAAGGAATTCTTTGAATTTCAGATATTTAAGGAATTCATGAAATTTATTGAACTAGAACAATTTGCACGCTATGCGTGCACTAATTATCTTTCTATAGAAAACAAAATTTGGTTTATTTTCCAACATTTATTTATAGATTTTACAGAAAATCTTATATGATTTGAAAACGTACATGATTTACAGAAGATTCTTTATTATAGGGAGAATATTCCATTAAGGTCAATATGAGTGACACAGTTTTTTTATTTACTTACAATCCCTAAAATTAACAGATTATACACTGTTAAAAATAGTATTAAATTTAAAATACCAATGTATATTAAAATCAATATCTCAAGCATATGAAATCCCTATTTAGGTACGTGTTTATTAAATTTCATATACAATCATGATAATCGCTCAGATAATTCCATTTGACACAAAATCAAAATAAGATCAGCAGTAATTTTCGATTCTTAATAATAAAACATGATACCTTCTTGCAATTAATCAAAAATAAAATTGGATTTTAAGTCGAAAAGTTCAATTACGTAAAGAAATGACAGACCTAACCTACAATCAACTATACTCACATTAAATTTCTACCATTCAGGTCAATTTTTTGAAATAGTTCCACTTGTACGTTGCACTTAAATCATGAAAAGTAATTCAATCGACGAATTCTAGATTATTACTTCAATTGCGAATATTTGATAAGATTTAAAGAAATAAAAGCACTTTGAGTTTTCAAGCACGCTGCTATACCGACATGTATATTAAATTTAATATAAAATGTACAGCTATTCATATTTTAATGTATATTAAATTTCAATTCCCGTGTATGCAAATGACTTCATATACATTTGTATTAAATTTAATACAGATTTTTCTAACAGTGTATCTTTAATTAATAAAATATGTCTCGCGACTTGTGGAATTATCCAAAACCGTACTTTTTATATATTTTTTCAATATTCAAAAAATGTAAAAAATACATTTTCTAGCTCTTTCCAGACGAATAAATTTATCAAAACAGAATTAAATTCGACTATTTGAATTTGATTTTAATTTTTTATGAGATTCCATTTTTTACGTTTTCTGGCCATATTTGTTACATAGATGTATTGAATCATTTATTTTTGTATCAAAATTTTGAAATGAAAGTTCAACCGCGAGAAAAATTCAAAATCTATCATGTAACATTTTACTTATTCAACACAGACGCATACAACAGCCTTTCAATTTATATTGGAAACGAGCACAATTAAGTAACTTTATTGCTAATTAACAGTCAAAATGGTATTTGCACAGTAAATAAGAAATAACCATTTTTTTATATTTACATTGCATTATTCACATTTAAATAATAATTTTGAAAATCGAAACTTTCAATTTCTGCTACTTCTAATAAAAATTTGAGCTTGTCTTTATACATTGATCCTGTAATATGACATATCTCACTCTAAAAGTTGACACTTCAGAGGAAAAACTTTTTTTGTTTTAAAGTTCATCGTGTGGTGACAAATAGTTTGTAAACAGAGTGACAATAGTGTGAATGGACGCCTCAAACAAAGACCTTGGATACTTATGGGCCCAAGTGAGGAACCACACATGAAAATTTTGTGAGGCTCTTCACCTGGAGTGATCGCTAGAGAGATTGATCAGCAGCCTGGGTCTGAGCAGTGTTGCGGAATGAACGTGTCATTTAAATAAATAACACGAGAATTCCAGATCAATCTAAAATATCTGTACCTAACACCTATATAACTATCTACCTTATACCTATATACCCACCTACAAACTACTGTTTTCCAACCAAGCAAGTCACACCTACCGCGAAAGGCAAATGGCTTAATGGTATAATAATTATAATAATACTTGGTTCAAAGGATATTCATCTCTGTTAAAAATATATTTTTTTGGTTGATGATTCGTAAGTTTCGTTGGAAACCTTTTTTTTCAAAGTTTGACTGTGTTGCTGGAAATGTTTTGTTGTTGTAAATTAATTTTTCTGAGTGTAAATTTAATTATTCCATGTTTGGTTGAACATTCATCTTCTTCAGTTGAAAATTCAGCTACTTTGTCTTTTGAGGTAGAATAACACAGGCCCACAAAAAAAAGTGTCATGCGCGAGAGATCAGAGTATGGAATCTACATGTATTTTGGAGCGCTTAACATGAATCTGAAATTAGATTTCCCCAGCCCGTCAGGGTTTCTCCCTGGATGTAGGAAATTCCTGAATGAAAAAATGGGTTTTGGGCGTTTTTGGCGCTAATTATGATTTTTTTCAGGTGTTTTTAATGCAAATTGTTTCTAATACATAAACTTCTTGTTCACTTTGTACTTAAAGTAAGGTAATAATTAGGAAACTCTAACAAACCTAGTTGCTTCAACTAATTATTATTGTTTGCTACTATCTTCTCCTATACTGATGCTAGGAAGTTGCGGTTTTTTTGTGAAATCTTGATCTTTTTTACCACTTTTCACTTAGTATAGTATTAATTAATACAAGTTGAACAAATTAGTATGTGTTCAATCAATTTTAAGTTAGCAATTTACATTACTTTGCTTTATGAACAAATCATAAATGAACATTAGAGAGAATCATATTTTATACAATCTCTTTCTTTTTTGTGAATATATTTTTCTGAAATAAAACAGATATCTGAAATATACTTCAAATTTTCTACATGGATCTCAGGGAATTTCCAGGGCAGGGGGGGGGGGAGCTGATATTGAAATATGTGCAATAAAAAAAATTTTCTTTCACGCTTTGCAATAAACTGTTCATTGTAATTCAAAAAAAAACTTTTACAAGTCATTTGCATTCTAACATTGGGAGAAAGGAAGAATAATTCACTTAAAATAACACAATACTACTTAAAGAAATGATTCTTTTTAAGGTTCTTTTATTATTTGTTCATAACTTAAAAGTCAAAACGAAACTGAAGATTTCAGAAAAAAGCAACTTTCTAGCGTTACTCCAAGGAAAGATAGTTCTAAACAACAAGCAATTGTTCGAATAAGCATGTTCGATAACTTCCGTTAATTACTACCTCACTAAGTAACGAGTGGACAGAAAGTTTAAGAGTTCAGAAAAAACTGCAACTTTCTAGAATCATTCAAACTGAATATTAATAACAATAATAATAGATTTTTCAAACAATCAATTTGTTTGACTCTAATTCATTATTCACCGCACTCAAATTGAAAATCGGACAAGGAGTGGAAAAGTTTTGAAAGAACCGCGACTTTCTAACTCTAGTCTAAGATGAAATGCCTAAAAACAATAATAAATTAACGGAGAAAAATGGAATTCCAAAAATGGGGACTCAGTCCTATATTTCGAGCAAATCGCATGCAGGCAAGTTCACACTCGTCAAAATAGCCTTCTTTACGCCCTTGATACACACCATACTTTTTGTCCTACCCTTCTTGAAAACAAGCATGTTAGGCAGATAGAGGATGTTTGGTGTACTTGACAATTTTAGATTATAAGTGAAAGAAAGAAATAGCGTACTTTGCAGAAGGAAGATTGTGAGGTCCAGCTATACATTTTTTTTAAAGATAAAGATAATTGTGTGTAGCGGGCGTAAAGTTTCATGTTGGCCCGGCGGCGTAATGCGCATGTGCGAACGTCACTGAGCTGGAAGCGGCCACATTACGCCTACCTCACGTGCATGCAATGGCGCGTTTTCAAGGGGGGTCGGACAAAAATTTTTTCTTTTACGCTTTGCAATAAACTGTTTATTGTAATTCAAAGCAAAACTTTTACAAGTCATTTGCATTCTGATTTGTATTCGCTCGCAGGTTTGAGCGCGCCTAGGGCGCGCGACTGTTGGATCTCGTACTTTACGCTCGGTTCCTGTAGATTTTCGAACTTCGTGTTTGACTTCGATGAAAAGAAAAAGTTTGTTTGTAAATATTATAAAATTATCAAAACCTCTACTCATTAAGTGATTGTTAAATTTGTTTTTATTTTAGACTGAAAAGGAACTTTATTTATTCAAGGTTCTATCGACCTTAAGGAACACATTTTCATCCAGACACTCGCGCTTCGCGCTCGATATTTGATTTGAAAATCATTTGAACCTTGCGTTCCACGCTCGGTTCTGTGCACCGTATGATAGAAACAAAAAAGTTTGACAAATTTCATTAGTTAAAATTTTATTTTAGCTTGTGCCGTTTTTCAAAAAAGTTAATTTTTTTTCATTTTGAATATATTCTTACAACAAAAATTGATTACAAGTTTGTCAATTTTGTTTGAATGCACAATTTCTGTTCATTCATTTGTTTTCGTACCTTGCATTGTTTTTTCAAACATTTTATTTTTTCTACTGTCAATGTTATTTTCACGAATAAAACAAAAACTACGCATCCTATCGAAACATGATTCACAACAAATTTGTATCTCTTCCTTGGATGAGCAAATTTTGTTTTCGTCATTTTTTTCGTAGCTCGTGTTATTCGTCTAAAAATTTGATTTTTCTATTTTCAATGCTGTTTTTTACGAATAAAAGAAAAACTACGCGTCATATCAAAAAGTGAATAATAAGAAATTTGTAGATCTTTTTTAGGTGCATAATTTTGGTTGAATCATCTTTTTTCGTATCATGCATAGTTTGAGAGCAAAATCGAATTTTCGATTTTTCATTTTTTTTTGTGCGATCAAAATTTGAATTTTTGATTTTTCGAAAAATTCAAAAAGTTGTTATGAAAATATTATAGGATGTTCAAAAAGCAACGTTTTTCTACTCGTGACTTTTTTTCATATCGTAGCGTTTTTCGGCTTAAAATGTTCATTTTCGTTTGTTTTTTGGAATTTTGAAAATGCTATAATTCCAGAAATTTTTTTTTATCACAAAAAGTCATTAGGATATTTTGTTCGTCATTTTGTGTAACTCGTTCTTTCTTTGTAGGCCATAAAAAAGTGTGCCAAAGCACAATCTAATCTGATCAATCTTTCGAAAGTTACCGTGCCTAAACGATACAGACAGACAGACAGACATACAGACATGCAGACTGACAGACAGACAGACAGATGGACAGACATACACCTTCGTAAAAATCGTTTTTTTGGACTCAGCAGGTCTCAAAACGTGGAAATTTTATGAAAACCGACTATGTCAAATTTTACATAAAACTAATACCTTCTGATTAGAATGAGAATGTAAAAATGATTCCTTTTAAGGTTCTTTTATTATTTGTTCATAACTGAAAAGTCAAAAAAAAACTAAGGATTTCAGAAAGAAGCAACTTTCTAGCGTTACTCCAAGAGAAGATAGTTCTAAACAACAAGCAATTGTTTAAATAATCATGTTTGATAACTTCCAAGCAATTTTCCAGCATTATTCAAACTAAATATTAATAACAATAATAATAGATTTTTCAAACAACCAATTTGGTTGACTCTAATTAATTATTCACCGCACTCAAATTGAAAGTCGGACAAGGAGTGGAAAAGTGTGGAAAGAACCGCGACTTTCTAACTCTATTCTAAGAGAAAACGGCTAAAAACAATAATAAATTCACGGATAAAAATGGAATTCCAAAAATAGGGACTCAGTCCTATATTTCGAGAAAATCAGATCCAGGATGAATTTTGCTAGAAGAGAACTGTACGTCCAGCGCTCTACCCAGAAGGAGAGTGCTGCCTACAGTTTAGGAATCAGTCCCGACTCAGTCGGAAAAGAGGCTCGATTCGTGGATCCCGATTCCTAAATTACAGTTCTCAGTCCTGAATTTCCGTACACAATCCTGGATGTTTGCGATTCTTTTTTAAATTTCCGTTTTCAAAACTTGTTCCTAAATTCGCATTTTTCTCCGTGTTGTTTGAACAATTTATGTAAGCACTTATTATCAGTTGAAAGTGGTATTTTATTTATTAGAAACAATTTGCATTAAAAATACCTAAAAAAATCATTATTTATTTTATTTGTTTACATACTGTTGCTCTGTGACGAAAATTGCATAAAAATCGCAAACTGTGGGCGGTACGAGCGCGCCGCAGAAGGATTTGACTCAAATGAGCTGCTGAAAATAAAAAGTGGAAATATCTCGCAGGTGAGTAAAACGCAGCTATAGAAAAGTGCCTAAAAAAAATTGGTATAATTTCACGTCTGTAAAAAGGAGTGATAGAACATTGGCAGTAAGAAGTAGGCAACGATTTTTCGGCCCCCACCACTTTCCCATCTGGGAGCAATACATGCAAACGTAGCGTGTCGGTGAGATGGCTCTGTTACGCGTTGCGTCGGCCATCCTCGTGTAAAGCCGAAAATGCACGAGCACGAACCTGTGGCTCGCCCGACTTCACGATTCGGTTTCGTTGGCTATTGGGAGGTTTGGGTTGATCTTTGTTTTCAAAAATTCACACCTAAAGGAAACGCTTCAAATACATGTAATGAAGACTTGAAATATTTAATGATTATGTCTTTCAGGAATTCTTATGGAATGTCTTAGACAATCTGATTCTACAGGGAATACATTATAAGACACTGGAGGTTTATAAAGTTCAAATATATTGAATATTGATATGGGATATTAAGATTAGGTTAATAATATCTATCACTTTCAAGTGATTTAATTTTTCAATCGATTTTAAATATTGTTAAGTTAAAATGATAATAAATAATTATTATTCTTAATTTATTAAATTAATCAACATTCCTAATATATAAAAACTTTATAAAACCTTCAATATCTTAAAATATTTATCCTACACTCATGTACGTAATTTTCACAAATACCCAAAAACTCTCTCCTGCAGATTACATTTTTAGTTATAAATTTTATTATTTGGTTGAAAATTCAACAATTTTCTTTGAAAAAATCTTTCTTTTTCGCGAATTCAACTCTTTTTGTATAATACTAGTAGCCTTGCGCGCACCAAGGCGCGCGCCAAATAATTTTTGTTATGGAAAAGAATAAAGCAAATACTTATTTTCTCTATGTTATTTATATTTAATTAATGTTAAAAAATATTTGTACAAAATAATTAGAAGGCACTGCAGAATGATGTTTTTAACTGAAAAGGCCTAGCCCGTTAAGCATGTCCAAAATGCCCCTGGCTGGAACCAGATTTTCAATTGGCCCTTTTGCAGAACGTGAAATTATAACTTTTTCCCCAGATTTTTGAACCCCCATCACCACCGCCATAGTCATGGTGGCTAAAAATGTGTTTTATGGTTTTTATTTTTTTCGACACATTCGTGTAATAAAAAAATCTGAAAAAATTAGTACAAAACAAATGATTAGAATACACCAAACAAAAGCTTGTTCAGTGTTTTGGCGGGAAATTCAAATTTTTGAGGGAAATTCAAATTTTCGAAAAATTTTTTTGTGTTCAACATTTTTCTGAGTACTGTTCCAAATTTTTCATAAATGAAAGGTCTTCTCATGTGCTAACTTTCAGATTTTTTTCAGATTTCTAATTGATGCGGACGGTACTTTTTGTAAATAATAACTTTCGCAGGTGGCAGATATCATGGATTATTATTGAAATGCTGAATATTACTTATGGTCACATGCTGTATTTTTTAATGTTTCTGAATGTTTTAATTAATGTGTGAAAAGGAAATTCGTTACAAGTTTTGGATTAATCGTCGTGGCTATCCTCATTAATTACAGGCACCATTTTGTGTTGTACGAACAGTTTGTTTAATATTTCCGCTGGTCGAACGATTTTCGACCAATATCAAGCATGGGATAGATAGTAAATTACAGCAGCAGCATGTGAGCAGCGATTCTTATGAAAAAGAAGTATTGGTAAGTATTGGATCTAATACTTTTTTCACGAATGAGTATTGGTAATCCAATACTTTTTCGCGAAAAAAGTACTGGTTCCTATACTTGCCAATACTTCTTTTGTATGAGGGAACCGATCGTACGATTAGCATTTACGTACTCACAGCAATATCGTTTAATTCCTTCGAAACCAATGGAATCAGGCGTGTATTCAACAAAACACTCATAACGCTGAGGATTTTTTGAACTTCTTGAGCCAAAATATTCTCAGAATCATTATTTGATTCGAAACGCGATACAATGGATTCGCAATTTTGCACATCGAAATTGAGACTTTTCCCGAATTTTTTATTTGAAAACATACAATTATTTTGAGGGATTTTGAAATATTTTTTTTTTTTGTTGATAAAATTTCATTCAAATAGACTACATACAATCTACTACTATATATTTTTGGGTACTTTTTTACTAAAAAGTTTTAAAAACTGGGGGAGACATGGCCGCTGCCGCAAAACACGTTTTCTTATTTTTATTTGCGGTGAGCATGATAAGTCCGGAACGAATTATCTGAAATCAAAAGACCAACAAGATTTTATCATCATATTTCTGTAAGCAGTTCCTGAACGAAGGGTTTTCCAAAATTTAGATTAAAAAAAATGGCGCTGATTTTTCTAAAAATTTCGACTTTTGAGGTTTCAAAAATTCGTTTTTGAACTAAACGATGGCGTTAGTAGTTTTTTGGGGGAAAAATACTGATCGTGTTATATTGCCTCAAATATGGCTAGAAATAGCCATTTTTGCACTTTCAGGTTAGGATATCTCAAAAACGTCACGTGTAAGAAAAAGTTGGATAACGGATTCGGTTTTAGGATCACAAAATCCTTCGGGGTCACATAGTCCGGTCTTTGGGTTTAAATTTTGTCGGCCTTTGAAATTTACTATCAATCCCATGCTCGATATTTGGGGAAAATCGTTCGACCAGCGGAAATATTAAACAAACTGTTCGTACAACATAAGATGGTGCCTCTTATTAATGAGGATAGCGGCGACGATTAATCCAAAACTTGTAAAGAATTTCCTTTTCACACATTATTTAAAACATTCAGAAACATTAAAAAATACAGCATGTGACCATAAGTAATATTCAGCATTTCAATAAAAATCCATGATATCTGCCACCTGTGAAAGTTTTTATTTAAAAAAAGTAGCGTCCACATCAAATAAAAATCTGAAAAAATTCTGAAAGTTAGCACATGAGATGACCTTTCATTCACGAAAAATTCGGAACAGTACTCAAAAAATGTTTGAACACAACAAATTTTCGAAAATTTGAATTTCCCTCAAAAATTTGAATTTCCCGCCAAAAGACTGAACAAAATTTTTTTATGGTGTATTTTAATCATTTGTTTTGTACTAATTTTTTTCAGATTTTTCTATTACACGAATGTGTCGAGAAAAAAAAATAAAAACCATAAAACACATTTTTAGCCACCATGACTATGGGGGTGGTGATGGGGGTTCAAAAATCTGGGGAAAAAGTTATGATTCCAAGTCCTACAAAAGGGCCAATTGAAAATCTGGTTCCAGCCAGCGGCATTTTGGACATGCTTAACGGGCTAGGCCTTTTCAGTTAAAAAATTAATTTTAAACCAAAAAAAGACCTTTCCACTGAACAGTTAAATTTTTAGCCAAAGACATAAGCCTTCAATCAAGAAAATAAATTTTTAACAATGTAGTTTAACTTTCACCCAAGACGTTGAATTTTCAAATCAAAAAGATTAATTTTCAACCAAACAGTTAAACTTTCAACCAAAGAAATGAGTTTTCAACTGATTCAACCAAATCTTTCAAATAAAACAGTTGAATACTCCAGCAAAGAAGAATAATTTCCAACCGAAAAGTTGCATTTTCATAAAAAAAAGAAATTCCTACCAAACCGAATGAATTTATGAATCACGAAAAAAATTGAATCTGCAATCCAAAAAGACGAATTTTTACCTATAAAGGATGACTTTTTAACAAAATTGTTGAATTCTCTACCCAATAGTTGCATTTTTATCCAAAAAAGTGTTGAACAAATTTAAGAGCCAATTATAATAAGTTAAATTATAATTATATTCACAATTTTTTCAAGATGATAGCGATGGCAGAATTTACCTACAAATAAATTATGAGAAATCCATTACTCCTTCAGCTTTAACAGAGAAGAAAAATGAAAAGGAGCTTCTTATTGGAGGCTACGTACATCATTCTGTAGTGCCTTCTAATTATTTTGTACAAATATTTTGTAACATTAATTAAATATAAATAACATAGAGAAAATAAGTATTTGCTTTATTCTTTTCCATAACAAAAATTATTTGGCGCGCGCCCTTGCGCGCAAGACTACTAGTATCATACAAAAAGAGTTGAATTAGCGGAAAAAAATGATTTTTTTCAAAGAAAATTGTTGAATTTTCAACCAAATAATAAAATTTATAACTAAAAATATAATCTGCAGGAGAAAGTTTTTGGGAATTTGTAAAAATTACTTACATGAGTGTAGGATAAATATTTTAAGATATTGAAGGTTTTATAAAGTTTTTATATATTAGGAATGTTGATTTATTATTATTATTATTATTATACCATTAAGCCATTTCCCTTTCGGGGTAGGCGTGACTTGCTTGGTTGGAGAATAGTAGTGTGTATATGGGTGTATAGGTATAGAGTAGATAGGTATAAGTTAAATAGGTATATAGGTGTAAGGTATGTAGGTATGTAGGTATAAGGTAGATAGGTATATAGGTGTTAGGTATAAATATTTGTGATTGATCTGGAAATCTCGTATTATTTATTTAAATGACACGTTTATTCCGCAACACTGCTCTGACCCAGGTTGCTGATCAATCTCTCTAGCGATCACCCCAAGTTAAGAGCCTCACAAAATTGTTATGTATGGTTCCCCACTTGGGCCCATTAGTATCCAAGGTCTTTGTTTCAGGCGTCATTCATTCTATTGTCACTCTGTTTACAAACTATTTGTCGCCACACTTTTCTGTCCTGGCATACTACTCTAGCTTCCTTCACGTCCATGCATTTTTTCATGCAAGCTCTTGTGTTTCTCTGGCTTCTTATGTCTCTACGGATTAATGTCTCATTTACAGATTCTAACCATTCTTTCGGCGGTCTACCTCTGGGCATTCTGCCATTTACTTTACCTTTATACACTTGTTTGGTCAGTCGTTCATCTCTCATTCTTTCAAGATGCCCGAACCATCTTGACTGATTTCTTTCCCATATGTCAACTAGTGTCTCTCCTGTACCACATTCTTTGAGGATTGTCTCGTTCTGGACTTTGTCCATCAGTGTTTTACCGCATATTATGCGCAGAGGTTTCATGCCGATCGCGTTAATTTTACTCCTGTCCTTTTCTTGACAGGTCCATGTCTCGCTACCGTATAGTACAGTCGGTACGAATAAAGAATTATGTATGGCCATTTTAGCTTTTTTTGATATGTTTTTATTTGTTAGGATCGACCCTGCTCTACCGATAACCTGCTTACCCTTATTTATGCGCCTATATAACTCCCCATCTATTTTTCCGTCGCTAGTGAATAGACTAACTAGATATACGTACTTGTCAACTTGTTCTAATCTCTCATCATTTAGGACAATGTTGCACATTGTTTTCTCACTTTTTCCCTCAAACACCATGATTTTTGTTTTATCTACGTTAATTTTGAGTCCCATGTCCTTCATGCTTGTATTAAGTTTATTCAACATGCTTTGCAAGTCCTCGACTGATTCTGCCATAACAATCTTGTCATCTGCGAAAGCTAACCCACGTACCTTGACTGTTTGGAGATCTACACCTTCTTCGTCGAAGAGTGCAGTTCTTAGACACTTATCCATGAATATGATAAATAGCCACGAGGACATAACGCATCCTTGTTTCACGCCTTGCATAATATCGAACCAGTCACTCAGTTTCCCATTCACCCTTACACTCGCTTTACTACCTGTATATATTGTTTTTATTGCTTGTAGGAGCCCTCCATTTACTCCGTACTCTTTAAAGACTTCCCAAAGTTTACTTCTATTTACCTTTGCAAATGCTTTTTCTAGGTCAATAAATGCACAGAAAACTTTCTTTCCTACTCTCAAGCTTTTTTCTGTGATCTGTCTTAGGCTAAATATCTGATCTGTACATGATCTTCTTGGCATAAATCCACTTTGGACTTGCCATATCTTTTCTTCTGTAATTTCCATTGCCCTACGAAGAAGTATTTTTGACTATATTTTACTTACGGTACTTAGAAGGCTGATACCCCTGTAATTACTGCAGTTGCTTTTATCTCCCTTTCTTTTGTATATTGGTACAATAATCGCTTTTCTCCAATCGTCTGGGACTTCCCCCGTCTCGATACATAAATTTATCAATTCGCTCAACCTGTGAGGTATGTACTCGCCACCGTATTTAGGCATTTCAGCGCTGATACTGTCTACACCAGCAGCCTTACCGTTTTTCAAGTTCTTTATTATGTCTCTGACCTCAGTGACACAGACTTTTTCAATTGGGTTTTCTAATGCATTATGTTCTATGTCGCAGTTTTGTTGTCCTATATCTTCACCTCCTAATAGTTCTTTAAAAGAGTCTTTTAAAGCGTCTACTATCCCGTCTATATCATATAGAATTTCACCTTTGCTGTTTCTCATGCTCGCAAACTCTGTATTTTTACTTTCCTTCAACTGTTTATATAATAGTTTCATAATTCCTTCAAAGCTGTTTTGTATTTTCCTCTCTTCTTCTGTTCTGATTTTCTCTTCACTCTCTTTGATAATCGTTGAACTTTTCTCTTTTTGTGTCTGTAATCATATGCAAGTCTATTTCTCTACTTATCGCTAAGACCTGTAATGTGTAACGTTCTTTCGTGCGCTTGTTTCTTTTCTTTTTGGGCTGCCTCAATTTCATGATTCCACCATGCATCACCAGATTTTCTTCCTACAACCGCCGTACTACATACTTTGGTCGCAGTTTCAACGATGATATCCCGTAGCAAAGTCCACATGCCCTCTATATCTTTATTATTTAATAACCCCTTCCAAATCGTCTCATCTATACGGTCGTTTAACCTATTTTGAAAGTCTATTCGCACTTCCGGTTTCTGTAAATTTTCAATCTTTATTCGCGTTTGTTTTGTTTTTGTTGTTCTCTTTCTTCTCCATCCCCGCCCTACATTTATTTTGGAGACTAATAGGTAACGATCAGTGTTGCATTCGGAACCCCTCATGACTCTTGTATCTTTCACTAGTTCTCTTAGTCTTTTATCCGCAATAACAAAGTCAATTATACTGTGGCTATTTCCTTTACGCCAGGTGTACATGTGGATCATTTTGTGTCTAAACCAAGTATTTGTAATAAATAGGCCCTTTTCTAAGCATAAACTAACTAATTTTTCCCCGTTATAATTTTTTCTTGTTGCATCCCCAAATTTACCTAGTACCCTTTCTGTATCTGTATCCTGACGTTGGACACCGACCCATCCGTTCATATCTCCTAGCAGAATTATTCTTTCACCTTGATCGCAAATACTTATTGTATGTTTTAAGGTGTCCCAGAAGGCATCTTTGTCTTCTCTTGGGTCACTATGAACTGGAGCGTAGCACGCTATGATGAATAATCTTCTGATTCCTACCTTCATTTTAGCCCACATCAATCTGGGAGATACAAACCCATGATGTTTGAGATGTTGTCTTGCTTTTTCAGTCATGATTGAACCGACCCCCTGACTACCATGTGATTCACTGTCTACTCCTTACCATATTTCAAAACCGCCTTTCAACACCCCATTTTCTATGTTTCTACTTTCGCAACCCTTTTTCTTCGTCTCAGGTACACATAAAATATCTAGTTTCCTTGCATGCATAGTTTCTCGTAGTTCTCTTACTTTAAGGTCGTTCACTCTTCTAGCATTCCAGACACCCAGTCTCCATTCATCGCCTGAAACTCGACTTTTACGTTTACCGTGTGTATGCATTTCGTCAATCCAAGTTTCAGTCCATTCCGAGGCTACTTTATTGTTTGTATTATTCATGTTTAGATCGTACATTCAACTATCACCTTTATGCGCGAGATCTGTTTTATGAGCTGAAATCATGTCCAAGTTAAGTGATTATTCTTCGTACGGTGGAGAGTCTAGTTGTAACGTCAGTCCCACCAAAACTTCTGTGACTGGGATGGGGGGGGGGCAGAGAAAGGAAACCGAGAGTCTCAATTGGTTGGTGATTTGAACTGAGAAGGTTACCAGCCTTCAGCAGCGTTGTATTAGATAGGAGTTAATATGTGCCCATCTGCTGAATCCTGGCCTACTTCTAAACAAGGAGCCAATAAGTCTTTTTTTTTCTTTTTTTTTTTTAATTTGAAAAAGGATTAAATTTTATTTTATTTATTTATTTATTATTTCTCAATGTAACAAATCTCTGAAATACTGTGTAGTTCTTGATTTATGAATTTCTTTTTAAAAGTTAAAATCATCAAAATTAATCCCTGGGATCTCTCAAAAAGCCTCAAAATGTCTATAATGTTTTAAAACAAAGAGAACTTTCAACCAAAATAAATGAATATTGTGTTTCAACGTAGTTTAATTTATGACATATAAAGAGTATAATCCCCCCCCCCCCCCCGCGGCAACACAAAGAATAGTTCAATTTCAAAAATTTATAATCTTAAAATTTATTTATTTTCAACAAATAAAAGTTATGACTTATTCTGCTGTTTTTTAAAATCGATTGCAAAATTGAGTCACTTGAAAGTAATAGATATTATTAACCTAATCTTAATATACCATATCAATATTCAATATATTTGAACTTTATAAACCTTCAGTGTCTTATAATGTATTCCCTGTAGAATCAGATCGTCTAAAATATTCCATAAGAATTCCTGAAAGACATAATCATTAAATATGTCAAGTCTTCATTACATGTATTTGAAGCCTTTCCTTAGGTGTGAATTTCTGAAAACAAAAATCAACCCAAACCTCCCAATAGCCAACGAAACCGAATCGCGAAGTCGGGCGAGCTCGGCTCGGCCCGAGCCACAGGTTCGTGCTCGTGCATTTACGGCTTTACACGAGGATGGCCGACGCAACGCGCAGAGCCATCTCACCGACACGCTGCGTTTGCATGTATTGCTCCCAGATGGGAAAGCGGTGGGGGCCGAAAAATTGTTGCCTACTTTTTACTGCCAATGTTCTATCACTCCTTTTTACAGACGTGAAATTATACCAATTTTTTTTAGGCACTTTTCTATAGCTGCGTTTTACTCACCTGCGAGATATTTCCACTTTTTATTTTCAGCAGCTCATATATGTATTGAATCATTTATTTTTGTATCAAAATTTTGAAATGAAAGTTCAACCGTGAGAAAAATTCAAAATCTATAATGTAACATTTTACTTATTCAACACAGACCTATACAACAGCCTTTCAATTTATATTGAAAACGAGCACAATTAAGTAACTTTATTGCTAATTAACAGTCAAAATGGTATTTTCACAGTAAATAAGAAATAACCATTTTTTTATATTTACACTGCATTATTTACATTTAAATAATAATTTTGAAAATCGAAACTTACGAGAAACTTTGAATTTCTGCTACTTCTAATAAAAAGTTGAGCTTCTCTTTATACATTTATCCTGTAATATGACATATCTCACTCTAAAAGTTGACACATCAGAGGAAAAACTTTTTTTGTTCTAAAGTTCAACGTGTTGCGACAAATAGTTTGTAAACAGAGTGACAATATTGTGAATGACGCCTGAAACAAAGACTTTGGATACTAAATGGACCCAAGTGGGGAACCTAGTTGCTTAAACAAATTATTATTGTTTACGACTATCTTCTCCTATACTGATGCTAGGAAGTTGCGGTTTTTTTATAAAATCTTGCACTTTTTTACCACTTTTCACTTAGTATAGTATTAATTAATACAAGTTGAACAAATTAGTACTTGTTGAATCAATTTTAAGTTACCAATTTACATTACTTTGCTTTATGAACAAATCATAAATGAACATTAGAGAGAATCATATTTTATACAATCTCTTTCTTTTTTGTGAATATATTTTTCTGAAATAAAACAGATATCTGAAATATGCTTCAAATTTTCTACATGAATCTCAGGGAATTTCCAGGGCACGGGGGGGGGGGGGGATGATATTAAAATATGTGCAATACAAAATTTTTCTTTTACGCTTTGCAATAAACTGTTCATTGTAATTCAAAACAAAACTTTTACAAGTCATTTGCATTCTAACATTGGGAGAAAGCAAGAATAATTCACTTAAAACAACACAATACTACTTAAAAAAATGATTCTTTTTAAGGTTCTTTTATTATTTGTTCATAACTAAAAAGTCAAAAGAAAACTAAAGATTTCAGAAAAAAGCAACTTTCTAGCGCTACTCAAAGAAAAGATAGTTCTAAACAACAAGCAATTGTTCAAATAAGCATGTTTGATAACTTCCATTAATTACTACCTCACTAAGTACAGAGTGGACAGAAAGTTTAAGAGTTCAGAAAAAATTGCAACTTTTTAGCAGTTATCTAAGAGAGGATATTTGAAAATTACAGAAGATACTAAAAATATCTGGCATTGATAAAAAAGAAGATAGTTATAAACAATGATCATTACTTTAAATAATCATTTTTGATAAATTAACTTAATAATTCAGTAACTCCAAGTGAAAAGTAAACAAATAGTCGAAAA
>CAKNYM010054175.1:39192-56923 GCA_932195095.1 Andricus curvator | reverse complement strand
CATCGAAGTCATCATCCTAGATGTTCCGTACCTCGAATATACCTCCCCCGAGATAAAGGGGGTAGAGGCTTGCTGAGCTTAGAGTGTCTTCATCGCAGAACGGTTCTGGACAGCCTGCTCAGTTCTAGATAGCACAGATTCTCTGATGCGACTCGTACATCAACATGAAGTCGTCAATGCTGCGGCGTTTCTATACCGTGCCGCAGAGGAGCTTGACGATCTGTCCAACATGTTTCTCAAGTCTGCTGGATTAAAATCGGAGACTAAGGGATTTCGTTTTGCCTGTCAAGACGGCGTTATAGACACCATAGTTTACCGCGAGCGCATAATGAATGTACCTTTAGGCGATACCAACTGCCGAGCGTGCAAGCAAGAGCCAGAAACACTTGGACGTGTTCTCAGTGGATGCTCAAAATATGCACGCTACGGGTACATAGAGAGACACAATGCGGCTCTAAAAGTGTTATATTACCATCTTAGGCACTTATATGGTGTTGATCTATTGCCCATCCTGCCATACGCCCAGGGGGAACTCAAGGCCGTTGTGGAGAATGATCAGTGTAAGATCTACTGGAATTTCTCATTCATCGCCACTCAACGCATCAGTGCTACGAACCTTGATGTTATTTCCCGTAAATTTCCCGCTCTTGCTTACCTTCTAGGACAGAAGGAGCAGAAGCGGATGACGTACACGTTCCAGTTGCGTCGGGATTGGTTGCTTTTAAAGAACCATGATCGTAGCTTCCGGAGCCTACAACTTCTCATAATAATATCAATACAAAAAACGTCTCAAGAGTTAACCAATTTGAGCTGATTCAAGGAATTTAGAGAATTTAAGGCATTTATTGCTGAACACAAATCTGCCCGAAAAAAGTGTCGCTCTTTTACAGTTTTCGAGATATCGAGATTTTTCTATGGAAAATACCGAGCTTTTTATTTCTTTAAAACTCACTTCATGTATTCTCTTCATTATTAACGCGAATGAAACGTAAGACTCCCTCCAAACAACGCTCCACAAGCACCTATTCCCCAAACAAATCAAGCCCATCCCCCCACTCCAAAGACCGGTGGAAAGGGGTCGGGGGTTTCTAAGTGCCGTAAATTCCACCTATTCAGGATATTTTTAAATTTAAAGTCATACTGACATCTTTTTCAACTTTTCCATTCCCTCCACCATACCTGCCACCAACAAAAATCGTTACAACGAGTTCGAGAGTGCCTACGAATTTTAAATGCCCCCCAGTCGGGATCATTTCAAATTGGATGGCACCCTGGACCCTTCCCCAACTTTTCTACATACATAAAAAAACTGTTGTAAAACGGGTGACTGTAATATATGAAAATAAAATGAGTTTGAGTAAAAAACAATACTGAACCTACTGGAAATGGGGTCCTGCCCCCAAGGCATCCCGATGCCTTCGAATTGGGACCAATATCGATTTAAAGACGTTTCTGACTCGAGGACACCCCGACCCCTTTCCAATTATGGGGGGAGGGGGTTAGCATGGTTGAATGGGAATACTTTTTTCGGGCAGATTTGTATTCAGCATCAACAAATACATAAAATGTGTTAGTTTTAACGAAATCGAAGATGATCCACCTTTTATGCAGTTCTACTCCAGAAAATGCAAGCAATTACCTTAATAGGAACGCAAGTTCTAATTATTTTAGTCTTACGATCAATTTGGATAAAAAAGACTAGGATTATTCCGAGTCAACACTTTAATTATAAAAAAGTTACAATCTTGCAACGTTTCGACCTCAATCTGTCGGTCATCCTCAGGCAATTATACCTAATAAAAATGTTATGAAATTCTTTAAGCTATTAAAAAAAATGTCATAGAACCAATTATAAATAATAAAATTCAATTTACCTCAAAAAAACAATATTGGATTCAAAATTGTGGTCCGATGAAAAAAAATGGTACGGTTTCCGAAATTTCAATTTGGAAAACCTCAACAACAAAAGAGGCTCCCAATATTCAAAAGTTACATTTTTAAAATTTTGAGAGCGAACCGCAATATTCAAACGACGGACGAAGTAATAGTGACAGGAAAGAAGTCGTGGGTTATGTTAGACGTATAGTACAAAGTTTCTCATATAGAGCGCGCATTCAACTACAATGGAAGTAGCGCTCCAAGGCATTAGGAATTTGAAATTCAATTTATTATATTGTGGAAACATTTATTTATATAAAGTATTTCTGTTTTGAATGTTTTTAAAAGAAGAATTTTAGAATCGATTTTCATAATAATACTTATAAGGTAAATGCACTGGTAGTCGTCACTGCATTAGTTATCGTCAGATGGCCCAGTATTTTTCGTATAACAAGACTCGCTCTTGCCGCGTATGATAAAAGATGTTATTTTAGGTTAGTTTAAATATCCTTCTATCAAATTAGTATACTTTTCTTGTTTTAATACTTGGTTACGTGCCTGGCGATAACTAACGCATTCGCACAATTCGATTTTTTATCGTGAATAAAAATTGACTTCAATCAAATATCATGAGAAGTGATCAAAATTGAGTTTTTCTATATGTGCTTTAATCGGCGAAGCCCTTTGTGGAAATGAGAATTGTGTTTTAAATACAATTATAAGCGTTCTTAATTTGCAATTTGGCTTAAGGTGACGATCACTAGTGCATTTACCTTAAAAGAAGAATTTTAGAAATAATTTATATAAATAAATGTTACCACAATATAATAAATTGAATTTCAAATTCCTAATGCCTTGGCGCGCTACTTCCATTGTAGTTGAATGCGCGCTCTATATGAAAAACTTTGTACTATACGTCTAACATAACTAGAATTTTTAAATTCTCGGTAATTTAAAATCGGGTAATATTACCGGTAGCATACCGGTATGTTACCGAAGCTTCGAGAATTTATCGAGAATTTATGAGAATATTCAATTATAACGCTTTTTTGTTATTTTAAAAAGTAATTAGATAATGTTCTCCATGTTATAGTTTATTTTCGATCATTTGGTATATTTTTTCAATATTTGTTATTATAAATAATAACCAAATGTTCGAAAATGAACTATAACATCTTGAATATTCATTCACAGTGGTCAGCAACCGTTTCACATCTAAAAAATTCATTAATTAGATAATATTTATGCTTATAGAATAAATTATAAACAGCCGCCATTTAGGTACATTTAAAATATGAAAAACTTTGTGAGCATTGAAATAATAAATTTAGAAAATTTCCAGAACACTCCGTATAATTGTCTTACAATATTGCAAAAACTTCAAAAAATAAAGTGATTACATTTGAATAAATATAAGTGATTGAAATAATTAAATCAAATGAGCAATAATTATTTATTTCAAAAACTGTTCACATATGTAACATTCAGTAAAGTTTTTTATTTAAACTAAATAATGTGATATTTTTAAACTGAAGATAAGGTGTTCTTAGCACCTCTACACATTTACAAAAAAATCTGAATATAATAACACCGCAGTTTCTATATTTTTTCGAAATTTTTCTTTGGTTCACTAAATAAAAAATATTTAATTGCATTCAGGCAATTCCTACTATTATTTTAAACAATATATTGAAAATCACAGTATTTCTAGCCAGGCACGATTCATATAGAAATTTTTCTAAATGGAAATGGCTGGACGCAATAAGAATATCGTTTTGTACTTGCATTTTCAAGATAAAAATAATTTAGCAAATGGATTTATTATTATTTATCCATTTAGAAAATGGATAATGAAAGCAAAGTTGTAGTTGTTAGAAATGAGCACCTCAGAGCAAAAGGAAGACTCCGCAGAGTCGAGAGGAAAAACGAGACAATTATCGTTGCGCTGTCTTACTCTTCAGGAATTCTGCGTAAGAGTTTCTCTTTCTAACGGTATTTGTCTCGTCTTTCCTCACGGCTCTGCGGAGTCTTTCTTTTGCTCTGACGTGCTCAAATACGCTTCACGGAAGTTTGAAAGGAGAAAAAAATAAATTCTCATAAATTCTCGCCGAGAACGAACGTCGGGTAAGTTACTCGGTAAGTTACCAATATTGCCGTACGTTACCAGGGTAATTTACCCGACTCGAAACTCTAAACATAACCCACGTCTTCTTTCCTGTCACGACGAAGTAATAGTAAGGAGAAGAAACTGTGTACTACGAAAGCATGGCAACTTTTTCGGAATAGTTGTCGAGACCTTTGAGTGAAATATCTGCGAGAGCTACGAAGATGCACGAAGTACTCTCGCCAAGAGCCGAAAGAGTTACCGCCTATTTCAGCAGTAAATTTGAATGAGGAAACACTTTGAAATGAAAATGTTATCAAATTCATGTAATTTAAAAAATGTGAATATTAAATTAAGGTTCCAGTGATATTTACAAAACAGCCTATTTATAAAAATATTCTATAACAATTATTATCATGTACTTTGATTGCAAAAATAATGTTCATTAACCTCTTTGACCAACCTCGAATTGAAAGCGCGAAAATAATTGTGAATCTTAAAACTCGCATAATTTTCAATTGTAAAATGTCCAAATTAAAAATCCTCCACTTTAAAATATTTACAATTGAAAGTTCTACATTTTTCAGAAGTTATAATTGACAACCCTTCAATTTCAAAGATACATAAATGAAAATTTTCAAAATTAAAAGTCGACTTTTTAATTCTAAATCTTCTAAATGTAAGAAATTTCAAATATAAAGCATCAAAATTAAAGAATTTTTGATTGTAAAACTTAAGTTGCAAATAAAAAATTTTCAATTATAAACATGTATAAATAAAAGTTCTTGAATGTTGATGATTTTGAAGAACTAAAGTCAAGCTTTCAATTCTAAATCTTCCAAATTGACGGAAAGTCGGATGTAAAGCATCAAAATTGCATAATTTTGCATTTTAAAACTGATAACGCGCATAATTTTTAATTGAAAATTTTCAAGATTAAAACCCCTTCACTTTTAATGATCGACAACTCAAATTTCGACCATTATCAAGAGTTACAATTGAAAACCCTACTATTTTAAAGATGATAAAGTAAACACTCTTAAATATGGTTGATTTCAATTATCAAAACCTCAAATTGCTGACAGATATTTGTATTTCTTAATTAAAAAAGAAAAACAAGAAACAGTTATTACACTTACCCTGAATCTGGTTTTATATTAATCTGTCATATTTTATCATTAAAAATAATAAAATTGTAATTTCTTGGAGAAAACCACGGATATTCAAGGAAAATATAATATTTTATTTCATTCCTACAAAATAATTCAAAAAACCTTGCTTTATGCATCTCAGTTTCTTTTATAATAATTGATTAAAGCAAGATGTAATGGCAGCCACCTTTTTTCTACAAATAATTATAAATATAATCTTAATATTACACTCGAATTTCATCACGGCACGTAAACAAAATTTGCTTTGCGTCGGATTTGACTGACCGCCATGACACTTGGCATTCTCGATCTCTCCGCTATCGCAGATATTTCACTCACACATTAGGAAAGCCCCCCCCCCATCTATTCCGAAAAAGTTGCCATGTTTTACCGCCGCAAATGCATTAGCGTGGTTTCTCCTTACTATTACTTCGTGCCTGTCACTATTACTTCGTCCGTCGTTTGACTATTGCGGTTCGCTCTCAAAATTTTAAAAATGTAACTTTTGAATATTGGGAGCCTCTTTTGTTGTTGAGGTTTTCCAAATTGAAATTTCGGAAACCGTACCAATTTTTTTCATCGGACCACAATTTTGAATCCAATATTGTTTTTTTGAGGTAAATTGAATTTTATTATTTATAATTGGTTCTATGACATTTTTTTTAATAGCTTAAAGAATTTTATAACATTTTTATTAGGTATAATTGCCTGAGGATGACCGACAGATTGAGGTCGAAACGTTGCAAGAGTGTAACTTTTTCATAATTAAAGTGTTGACTCGGAATAATCCTAGTCTTTTTTATCCAAATTGATCGTAAGACTGAAATAATTAGAACTTACGTTCCTATTAAGGTAATTGCTTGCATTTTCTGGAGTAGAACTGCATATAAGGTAGATCATCTTCGATTTCGTTAAAACTAACACATTTTATGTATTTGTTGATGCTGAACACAAATCTGCCCGAAAAAAGTATTCCCATTCCCTCCCTCCATAATTGGAAAGGGTCGGGGTGTCCTCGAGTCAGAAACGTCTTTAAATTGATATTGGTCCCAATTCGAAGGCATCGGGATGCCTTGGGGGCAGGACTCCATTTCCAGTAGTTTCAGTATTGTTTTTTACTCAAACTCATTTTATTTTCATATATTACAGTGACCCGTTTTACAACAGTTTTTTTTATGTATGTAGAAAAGTTGGGGAAGGGTTCAGGGTGCCATCCAATTTGAAATGATCCCGACTGGAGGGCATTTAAAATTCGTAGGCACTCTCGAACTCGTTCTAACGATTTTTGTTGGTGGCAGGTATGGTGGGGGGAATGGAAAGGTTGAAAAGAGGTCAGTATGACTTTAAATTTAAAACGATCCTGACTAGGTGGAATTTACGGCACTTAGAAACCCCCGACCCTTTTCCACCGGTCTTTGGTGTGGGGGGATGGGCTTGATTTGTTTGGGGAATAGGTGCTTGTGGAGCGTTGTTTGGAGGGAGTCTTACGTTTCATTCGCGTTAATAATGAAGAGAATACATGAAGTGAGTTTTAAAGAAATAAAAAGCTCGGTATTTTCCATAGAAAAATCTCGATATCTCGAAAACTGTAAAAGAGCGACACTTTTCTCGGGCAGATTTGTGTTCAGCAATAAATGCCTTAAATTCTCTAAATTCCTTGAATCATCTAAAATTGGTTAACTCTTGAGACATTTTTTGTATTTCTATTATTATGAGAAGTTGTAGGCTACGGAAGCTACGATCATGGTTCCTGAAAGCCACCAATCCCGACGCAACTGGAACGTGTACGTCATCCGCTTCTGCTCCTTCTGTCCTAGAAGGTAAGCAAGAGCGGGGAATTTACGCGAGATAACATCAAGGTTCGTAGCACTGATGCGTTGAGTGGCGGTGAATGAGAAATGCCAGTAGATCTTACACTGATCATTCTCGACAACGGACTCGAGTTCCCCCTGGGCGTATGACAGGATGGGCAATAGATCAACACCATGTAAGTGCCTAAGATGGTAATATAACACTTTTAGAGCCGCATTGTGTCTCTCTATGTACCCGTAGCGTGCATATTTTGAGCATCCACTGAGAACATGTCCAAGTGTTTCCGGCTCTTGCTTGCACGCTCGGCAGTTGGTATCGCCTAAAGGTACATTCATTATGCGCTCACGTTGAACTAAGGTTTCTATAACGCCGTCTTGACAGGCAAAACGAAATCCCTCAGTCTCCGATTTTAATCCAGCAGACTTGAGAAACATGTTGGACAGACCCATCGAGAGCTGTTCTCTACGTATAATGCCGTAGAATTTACCATGAAGGGGCTTGTCAGCATGTTCTTTTAGTAGAAGCGTATGTTGTGATTCCTGTATACGACTTTTGAGCACCAAAGGTGTTAGTGATGCTAGGGCATGTGTAGTGTCGCTGGAATCAAATGAGAGGTCAAGCTCCTCTGCGGCACGGTATAGAAACGCCGCAGCATTGACGACTTCATGTTGATGTACGAGTCGCATCAGAGAATCTGTGCTATCTAGAACTGAGCAGGCTGTAGCTAGAACCGTTCTGCGATGAAGACACTCTAAGCTCAGCAAGCCTCTACCCCCTTTATCTCGAGGGAGGTATATTCGAGGTACGGGACATCTAGGATGATGACTTCGATGAATTGTCATCATCTTGCGTGTGCTTCGGTTAAGTTGCTTCAACTCATCGACGTTCCATTCTACTGCACCAAACGTGTAGAGCAGTATGGGAACGGCCAGCATATTGGTCGCCTGGATCTTATTCTTTCCAGATAATTCGGAAGCACATCTTGGGTTTCCGCTTGCGGTATTCCAAGATATGTATATGTTTCTCTAATAGCAAGATGTTGAATGGTATTTCCACCTATGAGTTGAACATCCTGATCGTGACGCGATGATGTAGTTTCTAGTCTTCCTTGGTGTGGGTGGACGCAGGCACACTTGTTCAGTCCGAAGCTCATGCCAATCGCTTTAGAGTACCTATTTACCACCTCCACAAGGATGTTAAGGTCCTCTTTCGAGGAAGCAAAGAGTTTGAGGTCGCACATGTATGAAAGGTCGTTGACCTTATATATTCTCTTTTGTTCGGCGGGCCACATAGGTATCCAGAGCTTTTGCCTCGGAGCGCAATAGATAGACGCAAGACGAAGATGCAGAAAAGTATCAGACCTAGAGAGTCTCCTTGAAAGAACCCCCTCTTATATGTGATAAAGCTTGCAGTCACTTGTCTTTTGCTAGATGTTATGACAAATCTTGTCCGCCTCAAGAGCATAAGCTCTTTTATGCATCTCACTATTTTTGGAGATGCACCTCCAGGCACTCAAGGAGCTTAATAAGTAGCTCATAGTTCGTGTTATCGAATGCCTTACCGTAGTCAAACCAAGCCATGGACAGATTGCGTCCATACCTGATAAGGTCCTGGGTAATACACCTGTCTATTAACAGGTTCACCCTGCAACCTGCCAGACCTCTCTTGCATCCACGTTGCTCAACGATTGCACTCCATACCGGCTCGATAGATGTTAATATCCTCTCTTTGAGGATGCCAGTGAATAGGTTCAAGCTGGTGTTTAAACAAGCTATGGGCCTGTAGTTCTTTGGACTTGACAAATCTCCGGTCTTAGGGATCATACCGTGCGTCCCTACACTAGCCACTGCGGGACGGGTTGTTCTCCGTTTGAGAAAGTAGTAAATATACGAGCTAGATGTTGGTGCGTAGAAGTAAACTTCTTCCACCAAAAGTTATTGATTTTGTCTGGCCCTGGCGCTGAAAAGTTCTTAGTTCTTATTATTTATTATTATTAGTATACAATCGAATCAGTTCTTGTTGCTGATCAATCTCTCTAGCAATCACCCCAGGCTCTAACTTACTGATAATCACATAGTAAGATCCATACTCTTCACTTTAATCACATCCGCCTCTTGGCACGTAATCTACTATTGCGCATCACCCTATTCCTTCAATTCTGTAAAATCTGTAAACTCACTGAAATTCATGAATTCTCTGATTTCGCAGAATTCAGTGGATATTAAATTAGTGTTCTAATCATTCTTACTAGGAATAAGTAAAAAACAGTTGCTTCCCATTAAGAGCGAACGACTTCATGCAAAATAGGGTGGTCAAAAATGCATTGAAATGTTGTTTTCATGCTGAAGAACAGCGATACTCTCAATTAGGTTCTAAATCCGAAAATAGAACTTGCATATTTTTATTTTTCGGAATTTTGATGTTAACTGGTACCTTCCCTTCCCCACGAAAATTGAAAAAGAGGTAGGGGTTTAACCAAAATTACTTTTCTGATTAGTTAGAGACGTGCCTTTGCGCCCCCATGAACTATTGGAAAGTGGTAGAGGTTTGAGCATCATTACTTCTATGACCAATCACAGGGTCACCATCCCGCCCTCACGAGATGTTGGGAGGAGGTAGGGATTTTGACAAACATTATTTCTGTGACCATTCACAGAACTGCTTCCCCACCCCCAAGAGACATTCGAAAGGGGTAGCGGATTGGCTAACATTTTTTTTTGTGACCAGTTGCAGGGGTGCCTCCCCCCTCAAATATAGGAAAGGGATAGGGGTTTGACAAACATTTTTTCTGTGACTAGTCGAAGGTGCAGTATCCCGCCCCCAAGAGATATTGAAAAAGGATAGCTGTTTAGCTAACATTGTTTCTATGACCAATTGCAGGGGTTCCTTTCCGCCCAGCGATATCTCAGAAAGGTGTAGGGGTTTGACCAAAGTTATTTCTGTGACCAGTCACAGGGGCGCCTTTCTCCTTAAAGATATATTGCAAAGGGGTGGGGGTTTCGCCAACATTGTATCTGTGACCAGTTGCAGCAGTGCCTTCCCGCTTCCACGAGATGCTGAAAAGGGGAATGGGTTCGACCAAAACTAATACTGTGATCAGTCACAGGGGTACCTTCTCGCTCCCACGAAATATTTGAAAGTGGTAGGGGTTTGACCAATATTATGTTTGTGTCCAGTGGCAGAGGCAACTTCCCGCCTAAAGAGATATGAGGAAGGGTTTGGCCAACATTTTTTCTGTGACCAATCACAGGGGAACCTTTCTCTCCAAAAGACTTTGGAAAGGTCTAGGATGCGACCTACATTATTTCTGCGACCATTGATAGGGTTGCCTTCCCTGCTCCACGACAAGCTGGGAAAAAGTTAAGGATTGACTAAAATCATTTCTGTGAACATACCCAGAGTTGCCTTCCAGCTCCCACGAGACATTGGAAAGGGGTAGTGGTTTGACCAACATTATTTTGGTGACCAGTCGCAGTGGTGCCTTCTCGCCCCCACAAAATATTGGAAAGTATTTTTCCGGCAGTATAGGCAGATACATTATAATAATACAATCTTTTTAATACCTTCTGCGTGTTTGTGTCAATATCAGGAAAAATTTATAGGACTTGTGGTAAACCTACCAATAAAGAACTCAATGATGTATAACTTACGTGGATTTTTCACCTTTAGGACGCCTTTACAGTACGAAATCTACACCAAAAAATTTTGGCCAAACCCTTCCTCATATCTCTTTAGGCGGGAAGGCACCTCTGCCACTGGTCACAAACATAATATTGGTCAAACCACTACCACTTTCAAATATTTCGTGGGAGCGAGAAGGTACCCCTGTGACTGATCACAGTATTAGTTTTGGTCGAACCCATTCCCCTTTTCAGCATCTCGTGGAAGCGGGAAGGCACTGCTGCAACTGGTCACAGATATAATGTTGGCGAAACCCCCACCCCTTTGCAATATATCTTTAAGGAGAAAGGCGCCCCTGTGACTGGTCACAGAAATAACTTTGGTCAAACCCCTGCCCCTTTCTGAGATCTCGTGGGGGCGGAAAGGAACCCCTGCAATTGGTCATAGAAACAATGTTAGCTAAACAGCTATCCTTTTTCAATATCTCTTGGGGGCGGGATAGTGCCCCTTCGACAAGTCACAGAAAAAATGTTTTTCAAACCCCTAGCCCTTTTTAATATTTCAGGGGGGGAGGGACCCCTGAAACTGGTCACAAAAAAAATGTTAGCCAATCCGCTACCCCTTTCGAATGTCTCTGGGGGGGGGAGGCAGTTCTGTGAATGGTCACAGAAATAATGTTTTGTCGAAATCCCTACCTCTTCCCAACATCTCGTGAGGGCGGGATGGTGACCGTGGGATTGGTCACAGAAGTAATGTTGGGCACACCCCTACCACTTTCCAATATTTCGTGGGGGCGCAAAGGCACGCCTGTGACTAATCAGAAAAGTAATTTTGGTTAAACCCCTACCGCTTTTTAAATTTTCGTGAGGAGGGGAAGGTACCAGTTAACATCAAAATTCCGCAAAAACAAAAATATGCAAGTTCTATTTTCGGATTTAGAACCTAGTTGAGAGTGTCGTTGTTCTCCAGCATGAAAACAACATTTCAATGCATTTTTGACCACCCTATTTTGCATGACGTCGTTCGCCTATAATGTGAAGTAACTATTTTTTACTTATTCCTGGTAAGAATTATTAGAACGCTAATTCAATATTTAACTTTATGTATGTCGAAACGTCAGTGTAATGAATTAAAGCTAGAACTTCGTGCCCTTGTAGCTCAGCAGTATTATCATTCCAACATAACGTCACTTTGTCCGGAAAAGTTAGACTTGGAATGCTTGTCATCTTTTTTTTATTTGCATGATTTTAATCTGGCAACGTGTAATTGCTTGGCACTAGATATCATATGGTGGTTCCACATTTCTTATACAGATTTTGTTAATTAACTTTTATCTATTTAGACGTTGCATTTTAGAATCAAATTGAAATTACGGGAATACATTACTAGATTATCTTCTGGTGTCATTAACTCATTTTCGTCGAAAAAGTGAGATAGAACACCATGGTTTTAGGATCACGACATGTCCATACGGGACCGTTCATAGAGAGTAAACATATTTTTCGATACAATTTTATAACACTTCGAGTGAAGGTATATAAGAACTATGAAATAGTCGTTGGATACTCGAAAAGTGTCATGTCCAAGAAAACAATGTGGTGAAATTGAAACTAGAAGCGGGTCAAATTTGTTTTTCTATCAAAACCTCTCTAGTACCATATGGTTTATTTCATTAAGGCTCTAGATCACTCTTTGGTAATTTCACGTTGTGTGTCCCACTCTCCGATAAAACTTAAGCACTGAAGAGGAATATGTATGCTTTAACGAACAGAGTAAAATTACTTCACTTACCACGCGGACTCCCACCACTTGAACTCGCATGACCAGATGGAGAAGCTAGAATTTCGTGTTGCAAACCCGCAAAAAGTATTGAGAGAATCCACAAGGTTAGTGTACCCATGTTGGTAAGAAGCTATGTAATACCAGAATCAAACTGATGGCGAAGGAGAAAATGTTCGTCTTTTATAAGAAAACCTTGTTTGCGGTTTTACTAAATTCAATGACTATGGTCGGCTTTACACCGACGAGCGGAAGGCTAGTTTCACGCGCGAAGAACTGTTGGTGGGAGAGAAACTTTCGCCTCGAAGTGTGCGTGAAAGAAGGGTTGCCAACTTATAAAATTCGTATACGCCAGCTGATGGAAACTGTCGGTAACGTAGGTCATCAAAGGTAATGATGCACACAAGCGACAGTTACCGACAGTTTCCATCAGCTGGAGTGTACGAATTTTATAAGTTGGCAACCCTTCTTTCACACACTTTCCGAGGCGAAAGTTTCTCTCTTACCAACCGTTCTACGCGCGTGAAACTAACCTTCCGCTCGTCGGTGTAAATTCGACCTATTTAAACCACGGTGGAATCACGAGGTGTTGTCTAATGCCACGCTCATGACACATTGCCCAATTATAATCATACAAGTGAAAAATGTTAATTTACATTTCACAGACTGATAACAAACATGAAGTCGATCGTATATGAGAAGATATTTGATTTTTGCGAAAAAAGGTCAGAAGTACAGATTTTGGTATTTGTGTGGGTAGTCAAATCGCCACTAACATATCAGTATACACTAGGGTGGTCTAACAAAGCATTGAAAATTTTGTTTTCTCGAATTTTTATGCATATCGCCCAGAAATTACAGTCACAATTAAGGACCATACTTAAATTACGTAACAACCAATGAACCTAATCAACAACAATTTAGAGAACAACGGTTTAGTTTTCCAAACAAAAGTTCAGGAAAAAACGTTGGCAAAAGTAGGAATTTCTATGATTGTAAATAATCGCGAAGCAGAATGAATTGGAAATTTTTCAATATTAATTTTAAATTGTTTTATTCTGCTTATAAAGGATTCTAGGTTGAAAATGTTACAAGTTTAAAATTCTGGTCTTTGAATATTAATTGTCAGGGAAAATGAAAAATTGATCAGGCAAAAAGTAGGAATTTTTAAAATTAAGTTTTGCGGTAACCCTGATATAATATTCTTGTTAGTAATTTATTTGCATTGTATTTATATTTATATTTCTTTTTTTTTTTGCAGTGGCTTCTTTCTACAAATTATATTTTTTAGTTATTTGTTTCATTATTTGTTTGCGAATTCAACAATTTTGTTCGAAAGTCATCCTTTTTGCTTGAAAATTCAACTGTTTTGTTGAAAAGTCAGCTATTTTGTACAGAATTTACTTGTTGTTTAAAATTCATATTTTATATTAAAAGGTCAATTGAAATCTTTTTTGAAAGAAAATTCAAATATTTCTTTTCAACTTTGTCTTTTTAATTCAAAAGTTCATCTGTTTTAGTAGATACTTTATCCTTTCTTCGATGAAAATGCATCTGTTTGGTTGAAAATTAATTTTCTTTGTTTGAGGATTCGACTACTTCGTTTGAAAATTTTGGTTGAAGCAGTTTGTTAAAAAATCATTTTTTCATTAAAAATACATGCTTTTAGTTGAAAATTCATCACTTTGGTTGAAAGTTGAACTATTTTGTTGAAAACTGATATTTTTTTATTGAAATAATAATAATCAAAAAAGATTGCGTGTTTAATTTTGATAAAATAGTAAGTAATTAGCTAGAGATTTAGAGACCTGATTGTAAAATATAGGTTAGCCCAGGCTTAATTGAATAAAAAGATTTGACTTGTATTTGGAACTTTATCCTTTCTCCATGAGAAACCCCTTTTTATACATTATATATTTCTGATTTATTAATTAAATCCTTAAAGATAACTAAGCCAATAAATCGGCGGTTACAATATATCTATATCATTTGGTTTTGGTTTCGGTTTTGATTCCTTGGGAATCGAACCGAAGGGCTTACGACAAAACCACCGAACGCATCCTCGGGGTGCGGATAGAGGGTCCCTGTACCAAGGGCTTCTGCTGAATTCCCGAAGGAATAACCCCCAAGAGGAGGCGTAACAACCGTTCCGAAAGCTGAATGGCACCGGGGTCAGGTGTCTCAAACGGTGACTCTGGGATACTGGGCGACCTCTCAGAGTATCAGCCTTATCCTTGCACGCGAGGCTCTACAAGGATGGACGAACACTTTTCCCTAGCTGCTCGTGGGAACAACAATGACAACTCCAAACATAGTTGTAGTCAGTTTTTTTCCGACTACCGTAGAGTTGGGGGAGCCAATCAAGACGGAGTCAATGCGATTGACCGGCAGATTCTCATTACTTTTAAGTAGACGGTTCGACTCAGGGTCGACTTGCTGGAGTGCTATGATACCAGTATGGCCCCTGAACGAAAAGGTTACATGGCGCGACTGCATACTCTGTGGTGCGAGAAACACTCAGAGCTCTCGCATTTTTCGCATAAACGTCTGCGAAACCGTGCGGAGGAACTCCGGAAAAGGGGTTATTTGAGCGGAGCGCCTACTCAACCACAGCCAGAACAAGCTGGCAACAGAGAAAGCGATGCAACAGATCAAGAGATTGGAAATCAGTTCGGGCTAGAGAATGCGCTAAGGTTTATTTGAAGAAAGGAAAACTTAATGGCATCCCCGAAGATTCTGAGCTCGTCGACAGAAGCTCTATACGACGCCTTGGCCCTGGAGAGACCTATACATACCTGGGCGTGCCACAGAGCCGCATTCAGGACGTGACATCTATAGAGGATACTCTCCGATGCAGATACAAACGTCTCATTCGACGGATATGGTCTTCCGAACTGTCGGCGAGAAACAGAGTATCTGCGACGAACATGCTTGCCGTCCCAGTAGTACTCTATTCATTTGGAGTGGTTCCATGGACGAAGGACGAGCTCAGATCCCTCGATATCGGGTCCCGAAAGATTATGCACATGAATATAAGCGTGCACCTCAAGTTTTCTGTTACGCGAATTTACATTTTACGCCGTCAAGGTGGTCGCGAAATACTGAATCTTGAATGTCTTCACAACTTTGATTTTTCCGAAAAATCATCATTTTTCGGAAGAATATGAAAGGAAAATATTCACCGAACCTTTCCAGCTCTATAGAATTCAGTTTTACTGCATGGGTGTGTTCAGGTGGGATGTTAGAATGACAATCCATAGCCTGAGAACAATCTCAGAAAATCATAGGAGCAATAACATCGATTTTTTCGGAAAATTGTCATTTTGCCAAAGTATAAGAATAAAAAATATTCACTGAATCTTTCCAGCCTCAGAGAATTTAGTTTTACTGCGTGAGTGGATTCAGAAGGGTGCTAAAATGACGAAACATAATCTAAGAACCACCTCATAAAATCAGAGGAGCAAAAATTTGGATTTTTTCGAAAAATTATCATTTTTCGGAAGAATAGGAAGAAAAAATATTCACCGAATCTATCCAGCTCTATAAAGTTGAGTTTTACTTCGTGGCTGAGTTGAGTGGTGTGTTATATAGACAATTTACAGCCTGAGGACCATCTCAAAAACTCATAGGAGCAATAAAATCGACTCTTCTAAAATAGTGTAATTTTTCCGAAGTATAAGAATGGAAAATATTCACTGAATCTTTCCAGCTCTAGAGAATTTAGATTTACTGCGTGAGTGGGTTCAGGCGGCGGCTAAAATGACAATTCGTAGCCTGTGGACCGCTTTAAAGAATGAGAGTGCCAATAAACATGATTATTTGGGAATTTTTCTCCATTTCCGAATGGTAAGATGGATAAATATTCCCCGAATATTTCCAGTTGTATAGAATTTAGTGGTACCTTATAGAAGCGAATCTGACTGCTTGGTCACATGGACCCTTGGTCAGGAAACTTTCTGAAAAAGTCAGGGGGGTATCTGTAAAATTTTACTTCAGAATTTTTTAAGTCAATATTTTACATTCAAGGTATTTTTCCTTCTTTTAGCGTTTTTATAAAAATATATTTCTTAATAAGATACGTTTGTTATTGTTTTTAATAATTGATTACACCTTTATAAAAATTATCACTTCTATGTACGTTGGAACAATTTTTCTATTTTGAATATTGCGCCACAAGTCCATTTGAATCGATTTTAGAGATCAATAGTGAGACCAGGCGGTGCTTTTGACATTGTTTCTGTTTACTTTTTCTCGGCAGCTTTGGAGATGCAGTATTTAAGAAATTTAACATATTTATCTCAAGTGTTGACGATCCGCAGAAACTTTCCGCCTCGAATATGGATTTGAGCTTCCAACAGAAAAAAAATTGCCCCCCGATAATCATTACCCCCTACATGAGCCTTAAAGAAACACATTTTTTTTTCTTAAAAAATGCATAAGATGATAAAAATTTGTTTAAACAATTGTTGACAATGAAAATTGTTCATTGTCATATAAGCCCAGCTAAGGTCTCGAAATCAATTGTTCACACTTGATTAAGTTAGAAATACGAAGTTTTCGCCTCCAGCAATAACCAGAGCGTACATTCGTTCATTAAGTTCGTTTGAAAAAATTATCAGTTGCTATTGGATAACTAAATATAATTAATAAGTGACATTTTCGTATAAGTTTTGGCTGACTCAGAAAAAAAACTTTATTTATATCATAATAAATACCGCTGATGGATAATTGTTTATAAAATTTGTTTATAGACTAAGGAATTATTTATAATCTTTCGAGAATTTATTTAAAACACTGCTTTTGTTTATAAATTGTTCAGATCTAGTGCGAATCAATTGTATAATCACTATCCCGATGGATTCCTACGCCACTATCCTAAAAACTGAGATTATGGCCGTGCTTCAGTGCGTCTAAAAGGCACAGGAGTATATCAACAAAATACACATAAACGGCATCAAAGGCAAAGAGATCTGGGGCATGCTGACCAAGGAACATCAGAAGGAGTGAAGAATGGCCTCTGGCTGCTGGCAGGCCGAAACACTCATGGGTTTGAATTTAAACTCTAACAGAGTAAAATAAATACTGTGACCAGGCTTGGTCTCAATGGCCAGCCACTAGAATTATCGCTTTACACTTAATTAATTTAGGACTTAATTAATTTAGGAGGGCGCCAGCCGCCACAAATTTGCTACCGACGGCACAAGTTACTTTAATCTTCAATTAATTTAAATACAGAATTATTAGGACAGATTTAATAAGATCGATTTTTGTTGTTGTTAAATCACCACAATTTTATTTTAACCGGTAACTCCAAATCTTGCCAGCTAGGATCACTACGAGGCATGGCTCCGAAATATCTACAGGGAACGTGAGGTTGTTTCAATAG
>CAKNYM010054175.1:8209-34192 GCA_932195095.1 Andricus curvator | reverse complement strand
GTGTGCTGTTGGCATATTATGGGTGTGGTGAGCCCAAACTTGTAGTTATTTATAACTACAAGAAAACTATCCACCTAGAAACACTACCCGAATCGGGTAGTGTCACGCCTACCCTGAAAGGGAAATGGCTTAATGGTATACATGGAATTGATGGAATTCACGAAATTCATGGAATTCACGGAATTCGCGAAATTCATGGGATTCACGGAATTCATGGAATTCACGGAATTTAATGAATTCGCGGAATTCATGGAATTCACGGAATTTAATGAATTCGCGGAATTCATGAAATTCAAACAATTCGTGGAATTCATGGTATTCATGGAATTCACGGAATTCACAGAATTCACGGAATATTATGAATTCGCGGAATTCATGAAATTCAAACAATTCGTGGAATCCATGCTATTCATTGAATTCACAGAATTCAAGGAATTTATAAAATTTAATGAATTCGAGGAATTTATCAAATTTAATGAATTCACGGAATTCAATAAATTCACGGAATCCAAGAATTCATGGAACGTGAATTCCGAGAATTCGGTCAATTCAGTGAATTCCGCGAATTTCATGAATTTCGTTAATTCAGTGAATTTCGTGAATTCAATGAATTCCGTGAGTACAGTCTATTCCGCCAATTCCCTGAATTCGATAAATTCCATGAATTTCGTGAATTTCATAAATTCCGTAGATTCCGTGAATTCCGCGAATCCTATGTATTTCGTGAATTCCATAAATTTCGTGAATTCTTTAAATATTATGTATATATTGCGAATTCCTTGAATTCCGTAAATTCCGTAAATTCCGTGAATTCCGTGAATTCCATGAATTTCATGAATACCGTGAATTCCATGAATTTCATGAATTATGTGATTTCCATCAATTCTGTGAATTCCATGAATTCTATGAATTCCATGAGTTCAATGAATTTCATGAATTCCCTGAATTTCGTAAATTCCGTACATTCCATGAATTCCGTGAATTCCATGAATTTCGTGAATTCCTTAAATTTCATAAATATTGCGGATTCCTTGAATTCAGCGAATTTCATTATTTCCATGAATTCCTTGTGCACAATTTTCGATTTATAAACGCCACAGTACATGTATTGGAATGCTATACGGCGACTTCACGATTTACAGCACTTACAATACATGTATTGCAATTTCGTCATTCCAATACCGTGTTTACAATTTTACCTAACGCTTGTATTGTAGAAGTGTTGGAGAATTCCAAACATTTTTAACAGTCTACACCTATACCCCTTTCCAACGTCTCGTGGGGGAGCGGGAAAGCACCTCTCTCTGACTGGTCACAGAAATAATGTTAGTCAAACCCCTACAAATTTTCCAAAATCTCGTGTTGGCAGGAAGGCACTCCTTTGACTGGTCACGAAAATAATGTTAGTGACGCCCCTACCCCTTGCCAACGTCTCGTGGGGCGCGAAGGGACACCTGTGAGTGAGCTGATAAAAAACTTGGTTATACTGCTCCAGTAATTGATGTAATACAGCATCAGAAATTTCAAAAGATTTCGAAGAATTTCTAGAAAACTTTTAAAAAAACAGTTGACCTCACTCACTCTTCTATTATTCTAATTATGCTCGGTGAAAGGAATTTTGTACAAGAAATATGATTCTGAGTTGTTACATTGAATTTTCGGAAACCAATTATAATTTAGATTCAAAGCAAGGAATTTTTCTAAAGCATTAGAATAATTTTGTCTCTGAACGGGGTATTCTTGAAATGAATTATCACTAGGATTTGAAACAGGAAATATTCGAGAAGAACTAAGATTCTATTTGGAAGAGGGACTTTAAAGAAATATATAATTCAGATCTGGAATAAGGAATTTTCTGAAAGATCTACAATTTTGAACAAGAACGGGCAATTATCTGAAAGATTTATGATTCTGACTTAGAAGATGGAATTTGCGAAAAGAAATATAATTCCGACTTGAAATGGAGAATTTTTTAGAAAAACTTATAATTTTGAGTAGGAACAAGACATTTTTAAAAGGACTAACAATTTGAATTTGGACCGTCGAATTTTCGGAAAGAGCTCTGATTTTAGCTTACAACCGGAAATTTCAGAAAAAAATTAAATTATGATTTAAAATGAGAAATTTTATGAAAGAATCACAATTTTAAATAAGAACAAGGAACTTTCTAAAAGAATTCGGATTATGGTTAAGACCAAGTTATTTTCAAAAAACAATTATAACTCAGATCTGAAACCAGCAATCTTTCTATCCATATACAATAATTTTACTATGAGTGGAAAATTTTCTTAAAGAATTATCATTCTGATTTGGAACAGGACATTTTCATGCAAAAATTATAGTTCGGATATGAAACGAGAAGTTTTTCAAAAGAATCACAATTCGCACCGGATCCAACTAAAAAAAACAATTTCAAATGATGTTAACTTCATTAGACGACATCTCTGCTAAATGTAAGATTTTAGTTGAAGGTGAAATTGATCGCAGATGTATTAACGTAAATCTTACTTTCTTCGTAGCTTAAGATGCGATGTTGATTTTAGTTTTTGAGATTTTTTTTGGTTTCTTGCGTATTTTTGAAACAGAATAATAAAACTGTTTACTTAAAAAAATATGATAATTTGCTTATAGCTATATAATACATATAGTTTCAAATTTCATACAAAAATGTTAATAGTGATGAATAGATATATTTGATGAAAGAAGGCGATTGTGTAAGATTTTCAGCTTTATTCAAGCAATTAGAAGTTGATTGCGATACTTGTAAAAAGACTTCGTCACCTCCAGCAAGGTTTTTCTAAAAGCTATTTGTCCTCAAAATGATGACATTGGATTATTCACAGACTGAATCTATTTCACCTTGCTTTATTCATGCATCGTTTCTAGATTCGCCGAAAATATTGGTTGAATTTTCAACAAATTTCACTCAACAGCACATCATTTTATTCTGTAATTTATTTTTAACATTTTATTCGTCATGTTTTTTTAAAAATATTATTGAGGAAATTTTAATTTCGAATTCAATTATATTACCTTTTAATTTTCGGAATGAATATTTAAGAACTTCCCTGCTTTCTGAATGAAGAAAATTTCCATAAAAACGTTACAAATGGAAAATAATCGATCAGGGGAGAACTAAGTTTATCATTTTTTATAAACTACGTTTCATTTTGGGATAACAATCTAAAAAATGAATTAAAAAATGTTTTCAAAGTAATTTCAATTCCTAAAATCAATTTTCTTCTGAAAAAAAAGATTTCTTTTCCCATGATTCAAGAAATGATCCTGGATTTTTATTTAACCTAGGCTATAATAATATAATTTCGTAATATGAATGTTCAGAAATCTTTGGGAACATGAATTTCTAACATAAACCTTCAAAGCAAATTTGTAGATCTTTTTGAGAGAAACAATTTGACTTCTTAACATTTTGTTCGTATCTAATATAGTTTTCTGCCAAATGGAATTTTTTATTTTTAACAAAATTTTTCACGATTAAAACAAAAAAATGCCTTTTATAAAAAAAGGGTAAAAATGAAATTTGTAGACCGTTTTGTAATGCACAATTTTACTTCTTATCATTTGTTTCGTGTCTTATTTGGTTTTGCTGCAAAATGGAATTGTTTATTTTTAATAAGATTTTTCACGATTGAAAAAAAAATATGCGTCTTATCAAAAAAATCGTCGTAAGTAAATTTTTAGCTCTTTTCAAAATGAACAATTTTGCCTTCGAATATTTTTTTCATATCTCTCATAGTTTTGCTGCAAAATGGAATTCTTTATTTCAATAACATTTTTCATGGAGAAAACAAAAAATATGAGTCTTATCGAAAAAATTGTCCGGAGAAAATTTGGAGATCTTTTTGAGATGAACGATTTCACTCGTGAAAATGTTTTCGTATCACATATAGTTTTTCTGCAAAATTGAATTTTTTATTTTTTAAAAAACATTTTTATTGGATACAAGCAGAACCGTTGGTCAAACATGGCTGACTAATTAACTCATCCTTTCTTTGTAGGTCCTAAAAATGTTTAATACAGGGCAATCCAATCGGCTAATTCCTTTGATATACAGATAACGACAACAACGAAGACAGACAGACACCGAAGTAAAATCCATTCTTTTTCAATCAAAGAAATGTTAAGCCAACTTTAGATTGTTCCTGTTAACAAAAAATATTATGAATAAAGTAAAAAATCAGACAGTGTACCTCTGAAGAAATTGTTCTCTATTTGTTGAAGACCCTCTCGCAAGATTCTTTGAGATAATGATTATATAGCAGAGAAAACTGTTATTTAAAAGTTGAACTATGTTAGCTGATTATTTAAATATTCATTAATCACAATTATAATTGAGAGTTGCTGACGGTTTTTCCTAATTGAATATTAGTATTCAGTTGTTTATCACATGGATTAGTAGAAGAACATTTTTTTCAGAGGGCTAGTGGCTATTTTCTGAGGTTTTCAATATTACTTCTTGTTAGCAATGACAATTTTAGGTTACTGAAACATTTTCCTGTTGAAATATTATTCACAGAAAAAACAAAGTGTGAGTCTAACGCTGATTTCAGGGTACCATTTCCCTGTAACAAAAATTATTCTTGGTAGTGTGAATGGTACTACGACACAAGGTATCGTTTCCCTCTGACCTGGGATACGAAACATCACCTGCGGTCATTTGTTTTTACAGTTTTTAGGCAAAAATAATAGACGATAGTTTCGTATCCCAACTCGGAGCGAGATGGAACCCCATCTTGAAATTAGCTGCAACAATATTTATCCCAGAGTTTTTACTGTGTTGTTCAGATCTCCACCACATGATTCAGGAGGACAATAATGTTTTTTCCAGGGGTAAATGTCTAATTTTTTTTTGAATTTTCGAAATTATATTTGTTATTAAGAGTAACAATTGCTTCACGCTTATAATATTTTTATTTGAAATAATTATGTTCGTTGAGTGTATCTGCATTCATTAAGCTACCTAACGACTTTATTTGAGTCTTTTTTCAGCGATACAGAATAAGATTGTTGAAATATCAGTATTATTTTTACATTCGCATCAGAGAAGGTATTATATTTGTGTAAAATTTGACCCCCCTCCCCACTCCGTTTTTGTGGAATGTTCACGTTTTGAGACCCTTCTGAACTGTCTGCATGTATGTTTGTCTGTGAGCACGATAACTTTTGAAAGAGTTGACAGATTGTAATGGCCTTTGGAATACTCTTCAACTGCCTGAAAATGAAGGTCAAATTCTTTAGCCAGACATTTTGGATGAAAACTCAAAAAGTATTTTTGAGACCATCTTTTTTAGAATTAAAAAAATTTATGCACGACTGTTCGTAGTATTCAAAAATACAAACAATTTATCCTCATAACTTTTTTCGATAAAAAACAAATCACCAGAGTTGTAGCATTTACAAAGTTAAAAAAATAGGAAAATAAAAATGTTAAAGAAAAATTAAAAATTTCATTCTGCGGTCAAACTATACAAGATACGGAAAAATATGAAGAAAAAACTTGTGAATTTGAAAAAGATCAACAAATTCAAAATTTAAAGCTTTTTCGGGTTTCAATCGTATGCAAAACTACGAATCTTGCCGACGTTTCGTGAACATTGCAGTTCAATTCTTCAGGACTGACCTAAAACTAAAGTTTCAGGTTATGTTGTTCTTATATATATTTTCTACGATGCCTGTGATTGGCCAAAGCGCCCCATGGTGGGTACTAATCAAAATTTATTGGTCAATGAAGTCTTTTTTAAAAAAGCCGGGAGGACGGAAAGCCAAATCGGATTGGTATTAAGCAAAATATTGTACGTTTTTGTGATGACGGTTGTTTTGTCAAATGAAATGCTATGTCCTGTTTCGATATGAAGCTCAGCTGGTGCTAATTGCGTGCAATGTTTCAGCCTGACTTTACTCTCATGTTCCTTTACGCGTTGGCTCACCGCCCTTCCGGTTTCTCCAATATAGACTTTGCCACAAGAACAATATGGCTTGGATGTTGTGTTTGTTTAGAATTCTTCCTATTTGTTCTGTGATACTTTGAATGTAAGGTAGGATAGTGGTCGTTTTCCTCTCTCTTTCTTTAGTAGGTTGTGTTGACTTGTTTTTTCTGAGTGTATTTTCTTATTGCTTCATCAATTTGTTTGCTTGTGTAATCGTTCTGTATTGGGATTTGTTTAACATTTTGTAATTCCTTTTGTAAGTTATCTTTATCCGTTATGTAGACAGCTCTGTATACAAGGGAATTGATGACCAATTGCTATTGAGATGGGTGGTGGTGGGAGGAGGCATGTGGGTATCCTTTTGTGTGGGTTGGTTTTCTGTAAACTTCATGTGCTCATGTGTTCTCAGATCTTTTGTAAACTATTACGTCCAAGAAAGGCAATTTTCCGTTTTGTTTAATTTCCGTGGTGAACTGGATATTAGGGTGTAATTGATTCATGAAGTCGAAGAACTTGTGTAGTTCATCTAGTTTATTTATCCAGATGACAAAAATCTCGTCAACGTAATGGCAGAAAATTTCCGGTTTAAGCTTGGATTTGTTAAAGATTTTAGTTTCTTGATTTTCTATAAAGATGTTGGCTACTACAGGTGAGATTGGAGATCCCATTGCTGCTCCTCAGGTTTGTTCGTAGAATTGGCTATTGAAAGAGAAGTAGGTATTCGTGAGACAGTCCTCTATCAAAGGTGTAAGATTAGAGGGGAAGTTTGCAAAAGATTTATTAATATCGATTATATCAGAGATTGGTACTTTCGTAAAGAGAGATGCTACGTCAAAACTTACTAGGATGTCTTGGGGTTAAATGTGAATTTGTTGTATCTTTCTGATGAAGTCAAAAGAGTTTTGGACGTGTGTGACAGAGTTTCCTGTGGGAAGATTTAGTTCTTTGGCGAGAAAGCGTGCTAGCTTGTAAGTTGGTGAGTTTATTGCGCTGACGATCGGTCTTAGTGGAATGCTGTTTCTGTGGATTTTTGGGAGTTCATAAAGTTTTGGAGAGGTAGGATTGGTAGGAATTAATTTAGATACTATTTCGCTGTCAAGTTTTCATTTTCGGAGAAGGGTTTTCATTTTGCTGAGTATTGTTTTTGTGGGGTCTTTCTTAAGTTTTATATATGTGTCATTAGTTAGAAGGTCCATGATTTTGTTGTTATAGTCTTCTTTATCCATTATTACTGTTGTTTTGCCTTTGTCTGCGGGTAATATTATGATTTCTTTATTCTGATTGAGTCCTTTAATTGCTGTTTTTTCTTGTTTTAAGTTTGAGAAGGGAAGTCGAGCTTGGCGTTTATAGTTTTTTGGAGGTAGTGTATAGCCAAATTTGATATGTTGTATTCTTTCTTCCAAGACAAGCAAACTTGTTTTACGTAGAATTGTTTTGGATTTAGATGTTTCCAAATGGTTTTTAAACTGTAAGAATTTTGGGACGATGTTATTGTCCCTACACCGTTTTAAGAAATCTAAAAATGTTAGTAGCTCAGCTTGAGAAGACCTGAGCTTACTAAAAGTGCTAGTTTTAGTAAGAAAACTTTTCCCGTAGAGATGATTCATTATAATAAATTAATAATTTAAAGCATTTTCGGGTTTCAATCGTGTGCAAAACTACGTATCTTGCCGACGTTTCGTGAACATTGCGGTTCACTTCTTCAGGGCTGACCTGGAACTGAAGTTTCAGGTTATGTTGTTCTTATATATATTCTCCACGATGCCTGTGATTGGCCAGAGCGCCATATGGTGGGGACTGGTGGAACTTGATTTGTCAATCAAGCCTTTTTTAAAAAAGCTGGGAGGACGGAAAGCCAAATATTGATGTTATTGGAGTGCGAAAGTAGGACAAATCCTAAACAACCCCAAAGATAAAAAGGACCCTACCAGTGATCCGGGAGTATATAAAATCCGTTGTTCTTGTGGCAAAGTCTATATTGGAGAAACGGGGAGGACGGTGAGCCAACGTTTAAATAAACATGAGAGTAAAGTCAGGCTAAAAAATTTCACGCAATCAGCACCAGCTGAACATCATATCGAAACAGAGCATAGCATTCCGTTTGACAAAACAACCATCATCGCAAAAACGTACAATATGTTTCGGAGAAAACATAGAGAGGCAATCGAAATCTTGAAAAACCCTAATACCAACAATAGGGACAATGGATATAATACCAATCCGATTTGGCTTTTTGTCCTCCCGGGGTTTTCAAAAAAAGACTTGATTGAACAATCAAGTTCAATCAGTCCCAACCATAAGGCGCTCTGGCAACCACAAGCATCGTAGAGAATATATATAAGAACAGCATAACCTGAAACTTCAGTATCAGGTCAGGCCCGAAGAAGTGAACTTCAATGTTCACGAAACGTCGGTAAGATTCGTAGTTTTGCACACGATTGAAACCCGAAAAAGCATTAAATTTCAAATTTATTATAATGAATCATCGTGAAAGCATTAAATCTATTATTATCTACAAATTTGTTACTAATTATTTTTTGAAAAGACGAATAGTTTTTGTTTATATTCGTAAAAAACAGAATTGAAAATAAAAAAATAACATTTTTGCACCAACGACACAAGCTACGAACAAAATAATGGAACAAAAGTTGTTTACCCAAGAAAGAGTTAAAATATTGTTATTAATTATTTTTTGACATCATGCGTGGTTTTTGTCTTATTCGTAAAAAGCAACATTAAAAATTGAAAAATTTAATTTTTGGACAAACCACACAAACTATGCAGAAAATGGATTGACAAAAGTTGCTCTTTAAAAAAGAGCTGCACATTTGTCATTAATAATTTTGTGATGGGACGCGTAGTTTTCGTTCTAATCGTAAAAAAACAATAGGAAAAAAATTAATTATTTTTGGAATACGACACAAGGGACGAAAAAAATTAGTAGACAAAAACTGTTCAGCCAAAAAAGATTGACAAATTTTCCGATAATAATTTCTAGATAGGACAAAATAAACGACACGAGTTGTATACAAGGCTCATTCTCGATATTTGAATTTGTTCAAAATACAATAAATGCCTAAAGTAATCTGAACACAAGTTTTTACCTCTTAAAATAGCCATACAATTTATGTGTTATTTATGTTTGTTTAAACAATTACCAATTGTTTACGATTAATAGCAGAGAACAATGAAAATTGTTCATTGTCATCTAAGCCCACATAAGTTGTCGGAATTAATTATTTACACTTGATTAAGTTGGAAATACGAAGTTTTTACCTCCGAAAAAAAAAACAGAACGTGCATGTGTTGAATAAATTTGTTTATTAAATCATCAGTTTTCTATTGGATGACTAAATATAATGAATAAGTGACATTTTCGCATAATTTTTGGCCAAAATTCGGTCATGACAAATTAAAGCGAAATTTGATTAGCTCTTACTTAAAACCAAAAAGTTTCAAATCGGTGGAGAAATCGCTTCTGAATGTAAACTGCGTATTCTTTTCAATTGTCCATAATAAAATTCTTTTAAGATATTTTAGATTTTTTTAAATTCATTAACTTCCACCAAATATTTTTGATTCCTAAAAATACTCTCAATTTCCTCAATTCTCTGCTTTCCTTGAATTCTTTGAATTATTTAATTCCCTATAGTTTCTCCAAATTCCTGAAATTCTCTGAATTCTTTGAATTCACTTGATTCCTTAAATTCTCAATATTTCTTGAATTCCCTGAATTGCTTGAATTCTATGAATTTCTCGGAATGCCTCAAATTCCCTGAATATTTTGAATTTTCGGAAATGTTTTTTTAATTATTATTATAACATTAGGCCAGATCCTTTTCGGGGTAAGCTTGGCTCACTCTGTTCTATCCTCGTTATACTGTCGGAGATCAAGGAGTTCATAGGAACTGTACGTGGCGTTATAAGGTTGGGGGGGGGGTACTTTTTTAGATCAATCTAGTACTCTCGTGATGCTTATTTACATAACAAATTCTTTCCTTACCAATGCTCTGAGCCAGGTCACTGTCTTTGTCTATTCTGCAAATAAAAACACTCTTACATACTGTCTTTCATGGAAATATGCCAGAATAATAAAAAAAATTGAACTTGTGTCGAATCCTAAAATTTTTTAATTTTCACCCCAATTTCGTGTTTGGTGACTGAGGAACCCTCCTCCTACTGAGCTGCATGGATATCTATACATCAATTTAATACAATTTTTAAAGCCTAAATTAACTTTTCGATTTTTGGATTTTTGACACAAAATTTGCATTCTAAGACTCACAGGACCACCTAGTCATTGATCAGGTTAGCACGACCGTCAAGGCATATATATCAACCTACTTTCCACGAAACTTAATACTTGGAGGTTTTTTGGATCATTGATTTTGAATCAGGAATATAAACTTGAAGATTCAAAATGATGCACCAAAATTGTGGACCAAAATGGTGTACTGAAAACTCAAAAAGTGATTTGACTTGCATAAAACTTGATCCTCGGGGGTTCCCTTCATCACTGATTCCGCATTCGAAATCGGAATAATAGAACTCAAAATAGCGGATACAAAATGGCTGACCGAAAACTCAAAAAGTAATCAGTGACTTAAAAAACCAATGAGACCACGTTTAGAGCCAATGTGTCCACTAGTACCTCGAGAAATCTCATGTTTTAAATGAGCTACTTACACTTGTTAAATTTTGAGAACAAATTCGTAAGCAAACATCTCGAAAAACCAATATGACCAATTTCATAAGGAAATGTAAAATTTTTTAAATCATGGCCGGTATATTGAATGCGCTATTTTTAAATTTTCTAATTTTACATTGAATTTGCAATCTGAAAGAATGTGCAGAGTGTTAGGATAAAGAGTAAGATGAATGTAGAAGAGGCAAAAGAATGATAGGCAATTACTGCATTATGCACTCGTCTGTTCCGAGGATACGGAGAGCTTCAAGGATGACTGCCTTCTGAATTTTACCCGCACCTAAAAACTACGGCGCTAGGAATATCGATAATAGAAACAAAAAGCATTGTAATCTTTTAAAGATTTTTTATTTTCATTTGACACTCCAAATCTAAACAAAATAACTATAAAGATGATTGAATATACAAATAAGAATTGCACACATGAAATCGCTATACTGAATTGCAGTTCGATTATGGTATCGCTCACTTTTATGTAACTTTTATGATCATCCGTTATGTACATCACATTGCAAAATGGATATTCAATAAATACCTTCATATTCAAGGACCTGTGAGTCCTACTTTAAAGATTCGTACAAGTGACAGTTGCCGTATCGGAGGTGTAGATACACTCCTTTGGTTCACATCCCTTCCCAAAAAATTCCAATTACCCCAACTCTCATAATGAGCCTCCAAGTAATACCAGACTTACTCAATTCTGTGGGTTTTTCTACTATATAAAATCCTCTACCGTCTGCAGCCGGATTTGTAATAGAAGCGCTCGCATTCGCCTGAGCTTTGGTCAGAGAAGTGGAAAACTGCAGAAAACCAAAATACCAGAGCACAGCCGCTTCCCGACAGACGATTTTGAATGTAGACATTCAATAGCATCGAATGCACACATCAATCCTCGGCGTCAAAACCTCCCGCTCGACAGTAGTTAAACGCAGTGATAACACGACTGAGCGAGAATCCCGAACGTTCACCCATGCGAGTGCTAACCGCGCTCATCCGTGCCTGACGTCATGATCTCGTCCTGTCGACAATCACCACCCAGCTACTGCCGTCGGTATGTAAGTAGATATAATTTTAACCCTAAATCTATCCGCACTACATAGTTGCTCACAAGCGTTTAATGTAATGGTGCATGCATTACTCTGCACATCTGTCGGCTACAGTCAGAAAGTAATCGATAACATAAAAGTAGAGAAGGTAACAGAGGCACTTAAGCGTAAATTACCGAAGACACAAGAATTTACTAGAAATTTTATGTTTTAAATTTATTTTTCATGTTGATATCCTTAAAAAATGTTGAAGGCAACATGTAGACTTCCGATAATTGAACAAATAAAATTATGAAAAAAATGAACCAAAGTTTTCAGGAATAGCTCGAGATCTTCTCGGTACCTTGCCAATAAGTTCTCGAAGTTCCTGTTATAAATGACCGCATTGCGAACTCTACACTGCCTGGTCCGTCATTCATGTTAATTTGTGGTCTAGTGTTCTTTGCCGCAATAGTGTCGTATCGGCGTTGTGTGTTTCGCAATCCAGTTGTTCACTGTAAATTTAACCCAATCATATTCTCGCTGACCATATTTGTACTTAACAAAGCCATCTTCCAGTCTATGTCCATTGTCCAACAGAATGAGTCCTTCAGTAAAAAGCACGAAAACATTATCTTTTGGACTTGGGATAATACTCTTTATATCAAAATACTTGATTTTGTTGTCCTGAAAAGATGCAATCTTACACCCCGGCTCGATGGCGCTCAGGCGCACCGCGACGAAATGTGGATGTACTGCTAATCCACGGCCAGTGATACGAGTATAACGACCCTTTTCATCAGGTAATACAAGGGTGACCTTGGTAGGATTGTCCATATACAGTGTTCGTATATCTTGTGCATATTCGGGTGGTGTTGGACCCTTTATGATATGAGCCGTCGGCCTCGACCCTGAACACAGAAAAAACAGAAGATAAAGTTTATATTGATTTCAGTTGAAAAATTCGCTGTAACTATCGTTTGTCGATAGCAATGCGACAAACAGGAATCTATGAATGAAATCGGTCTGGAAATCAGGACATCAGATTCAACAAAACATTCCAGTTATTACAATCTCATTTCAAAGATATTAGCACTTATTGCGCATAAATGCAAATTTATTTAACGTGACTAAGGTTAAAGTACTGGAAAATTGTCGAAAAGTTGCCATATTCACTATGATCTTACCATAGTTCACAAGTTGTGAGATATGAATTTTCGTCCGGACATTTTATTCATGAAACCATTTTTTAAATTAGAATTCGAAATATATTTTCACATTAGGATTCATTTTCAATTATTAATACTTAAACTTAACATTAGGCTCAAATAATTTAAAGATGCAACTTATTTATTATATTGGAAATATCATCAATGTTTTAACCTCAAAATTAATTCGATTCGTATTTCTTCTTGCGTTCCTAACCTGCAATACCGAATGAGGTGGAAACTTTTGCGATAAAATCTTTCAAGATTGGTAGCGTCTTATGAACTGCATGAGCAATGAAGTCATTCTCAAAGATGCTGTTGATGGTTGTTTTTGTGTCAAGTTCTCTATTCCCATTCACGAAAAATACGTTTTAATTCGTCTGCGATGGAACTAATTATTTTAAAAATAACAACTAGGTAAGCAAAAAGTTGTTCTAAATCTGGCGTCCTGATTTATAGCTCGAATTACTTCATACTTTGCCATTTTCTTATTGCTGCTAAGGACGCAGCAGCCGACAGCTCTTATTCCATCGTAGGTCAAACTTTCGCCAAATGTCATGCAAACTTCAACAATGAAAAATTTTACATGGAACAAAATTCAACTTCAGTTTTTCTATAAATGATCCATTCGCTTTTGAGTCAAGCTTACTTTTTTTCGTCGTTTTGACTCGTTTGCCGTCAAAAATCTACCATTTTGATCTTTGTCGGGCATTGTGAATCTGAAACTGTCGAAAATTGCGTGGAGAGACGTTTTGGAGAGGTTAAACGTGAGTAAACAACTGTCCTAACCTAACATAACCTACTATGCTCGAATGCTACCAGCTGGTACATGACAAAAACTTAAGTGGAATTGCAATAACATTTTCGAAAATACCATCGATAGATGTGAAAACATCAGAATTACATTATTTATAATTATTTGAAATTCACACTGAATTTCTTTGAATTTATAGGAGTTCTTCGAATTTTTGGTGTACTGTGTGATCTTTTGAATTGCTCATAAATCTTTTCCAGATTCAGCCAGTTTTCAGATTCTTTAAAATTCTTTAACTTCCTCAAAAATTTCCTAATTCCTCAAAATACCATGAATTCTCCAAACTCTCTGATATCCTTAAATTCTCTGAAATTTTCATAATTCCCTGAATACTCGGAATTGGTTGAATTCTCTGGGGTAAAACTGTATAAAAGGTCGACCACCTTCGATTTTGTTAAAACTCACATATTTGAGGTATTTTTTGATGTTGAACACGGATATGCCCAAAAAAAGTGTCGCTTTCTTCCCGTTTTCGAGATATCGAGATTTTTACTATAGAAAATGTCGTTTTTTGTATGTTTACGTATTTTTCACGCTGAAAATAAAGTACCCTTTCCTTCCCCCATGTATCGTCATTTTAGTCTTGCCCCCTCCCTATTATTGGAAAGGCGTCGGGGTGTCCTCGAGTAAGAAACGTCTTCAAATTGATATTGCGGTCCCAATTCAAAGGGAACCCATTTCCAGTAGTTTCAGTATTGTTTTTTACTCAAATTTATTTTTCTTTTATATATTACAGTGACCCTTTTTGCAAAAGCTTTTTCTGTGTGTGGGGGCGTAGAGTCTGAGAGGGCTTGTAGAAAATTTCGGAAACGGTTCAGCGTGCTTTTAAATTCGAAACGATCCTGATTGGGTGGAATTTACGACTCGTAGGAACCCCCGACCCCTTTCCACCAAATATTTTTTTGAGGAATGCGTTCTTGTGGAGCATTGTTCGGAGGGACTTTGCTGTTCCATTCGTGTTATCAATAAAAAGAATACATAAAGTACGTTTCGAAGAAATAAAAAAATCTAAATTTTCCATAGAAGAGTCTCGATATCTCAAAAACAAAAATTAAAACTGATCGACCTTTTATACAGTTTTACCTACTTTGGATTCTTCGAATGCTCTGAAGTGGGGAAATATATTTTGAGATAATTCTAAAATTCCCGTGTTGCTAATTTAAATAACACGTCCTTTCCTCAACACATCTTCGACCCAGGTCGCAGATCAATCTCTCTAGCAATCAATACAGGCGCAAACTTACTGATAATAATTACGTAGTAAGATCCATACTCTTCACTTTAATCAGATCCACCAAGTAAAGCTATCCACAGCAAATTTGATATCATTTTCTGTGCTCAAAATTGAAAATCCATCTTTTGTTTGTATATACCAAAATATATTTCCTTAAATACTTTTGTTATTTTACATAATTATACTCAGACATTTATGGCTTTTTATGCAATAATCCTTTATTGCCTGATGAAACAATTCATTAAATATGCGATCTATTTCAACACATGCAAAAGCTCGAACCGCTCGAACATCAAAATTAAATTTTTATTTTATGTGTAACGCATCGAAAGTAATTAAGGGCAGGCTACTTTAATTTCCTCCCGATACTTCATCTAGTTTCTGACCTAGGGAAAAGTGTGAGTTTGAGTCTTTGTTTTGATAGATATTACTGGAAGATCAGATTTTGCTTTCTCTATGTATTTTAGGGCGCTGAATATCAATCTGACATTGGATTCTTCCTCGCATGTCGCTTTTCCGATATTATATTAACCTCGGTATAGAATTCATGTAAAAGGATAAATTAAATATCCAGAGGGATCCTATATACGGACAACCCACTTTTCTATGAAATTGTATGCATCTAGGGACAAACCCTGACATACTGAAGAAAAATCAATGCCTTTTTTGTATTTAGCGCACTGAAATATATAATGATATCATGCCTGGCCGCTTTTCAGATGATTTTAATACCACAGGTATTTCCATACACGAAGAAGCTGATGGTCTACGAAATTTGTCACGTCTAGGAGAAAACCCTGATGTCCTGGGGCAAAACTTATGTTATATCAATATTCAGCGCACCAAAATACATAAAAGCATCATGCTCTGACCTGCTTTCAGGCGACTTCAATACCAAGGGTAATTTACACTCAGAAAATCTGATTCTCTATGGAATTTTCCACGTTTAGGGCAGAAACCTGACGTGCTGGGGAAAAACGAAAATCAGATTTGTATTCACAGCCACAAAATACATGTCGATACCATACTCTGATCTCTAGCCCATTGCACTTTTTTTGTAGGCCTGTGTTATTCTACCACAAAAGACAAAGTAGCTGAATTCTCAACTGAAGAGGATGAATGTTCAACCAAACATGGAATAGTTGAATTCTCAGTGTAAAAGATTGATTAACAACAACAAATTTTCAACAAAATAGTCAAATTTTGAAAAAAAAGGTTTTCAACGAAGCTGACGAATCATCAACCATAAAAATAACTTTTTAACAAAGATGAATACCCTTCTAAGTGAGTAGATGAACTTTGAAACAAAAAAGGTTTCTTTTCAGAAGTTTCAACTTCTAAAGTGGAATGAAGATGAACTATGAAACTGATCACTGGTCACAGAAATAATGTAGATCACATCCCTAGCTCTTTCTAAAGTCTCGTGGAGGGCAAGGTTCCCCTGTGACTGATCACAGAAATAATTTTGGTCAAGCCCCTACCATATTCCAATATTTGGTGGGGGCGAGAAGGCATTTCTGTGAATGGTCAAACGATGCTGGTCAAACCACTACCCCTTTCCAAATTCTCATGAGAAAGAAAAGGTACCGGTTAACGTCAAAATTCAGAAAAAACGAAAATATGCAATTTCTATTTTTTGATTCAGAACCGAATTAAGAGTATCGTTGTTCTCCAGCATGAAAACAAAATTTTATTGCATTTTTTAAACCCCCTATTTTACGTGAAGTTGTTTACTCATAATAAGAAGCAACTCGATAGCATATGGTGGTTCCATATTTCTTGTTCAGATTTTGTTTGATAACTTTAAACCTATTCAGACATAACATTTCATACAAGACCGTTCATAAAGAGTAAATATACTTTTCCATACAATTTTATAACACTTCGAATAAAAGCCATATAAGAACTATAAAATATGTAACGTGGTGATTTTCACCCGTTACATAAATGAGAAATTAAACTAATTCTGGGTTTTAGAATGAGCAACCCGATCGAAAAATGAAGAAAAAAAATCATAAAGAACTCGCAGACCAAGGGTCCCACGAATTCCCAAGAGCACTCTCGATAATGATAAGAATATTTATTTATCCTTGTTTGTTTCTATATTTTTGTTGCACATGTAACCGAGATGGAGGCGTCACAGCGAGAATTACGAATTCACCGATTTCAAATGGAACCTGAACTCCCGCGCAATCTAGTTGTCTGTACCACCCTCACTTGCCGAAGATCTACCTCTCTAGGAATTCATACTTCGCACAATGCCCCGTGCTAAAATCGGTTAATATATCTCGATGTAAAGTGCTACTCTTTCACCGAAATGCACTCCAACCTATGGAAAAGTACACTAGATAATTGTGTGTATAATTTCAGCAATGTAACTAAGAGAAAGGATGTTAATCGTTTAAAATTAGCTATTTCTCGGGGTGCATTTCCGAACAAGCACTAGTCTTCCGACTCTCGAGATCGACCAAAAATTGTCACGTGATTACTCGGCGAGACGGGATTGGGTAACAGGTTAGGCAAGAGTCGATTATCGAAATCTCGATAGCTGGCAAGGTTCAGGGCGATGTGGTCAACCTCACTCTTGGTCTGCGAATCGACAGGTACGGCTGCGTCCGTCTGACAAAGGATAGAATTCTTAAATTATATTCAACGATTTAATAAATTACCGAATTAAGATGTCCGCAGAGGAAGATTTGAAGGTTGGTGATTTTAATTTCTGGCGAGAGTGACGGGGTTAGCCTAAAATTAGAGTTTTGGAAGGTGCGAAATGTACCTCGTGGCAAACTCCCTCACGCTTCGTCCTCCATTAAGTGTTTCCGCGGCTATCACAATTTTCTCGGGTGATTTAATTTAAACGAATTGTGCGCGATTTCTCACTAGCTTCTCGGTAAATAATGTATATTATTATAGCGTCAACCTTTCAGAGTTAACTAAATCCTATAATTGTTGCATTATTGGGGCGGGAAAGGGATTTTGGAGTTTCAGGGAATACGTATTACAAACTCTGTCACTATGTTAACTCTTCTTTCTTGTGTTAGTTAAACCCTACGATTGAGTGTTTATTGGGGCGAGTAAGGGATTTCGGAGTTTCAGGGGATACGCAAATAACTGTTGTCTCGATAAAATTTTACAAGCTTGGTAAAATCCCGTCAAATGTGCTATTCGGAATTCCTGTTTCGCTATATGTAGATGTATACTCATGTGCCTGCAATGAAAATATACCGTATAGTTCTAAGATTCCGCGATTTAAAATAAAAATGTTGAAAAACTTGGTTTAAAGAATCTGGTCTCGATAATTCTTTACTATTGAAACAACCTCACGTTCCCTGTAGATATTTCGGAGCCATGCCCCGTAGTGATCCTAGCTGGCAAGATTTGGAGTTTCCGGTTAAAATAAAATTGTGGTGATTTAACAACAACAAAAATCGATCTTATTAAATCTGTCCTAATAATTCTGGATTTAAATTAATTGAAGATTAAAGTAAGTTTTGCCGTCTGTAGTGAATTTGTGGCGGCTGGCGCCCTCCCTAATTAATTACGTGTAAAGCGATAATTCTAGTGGCTGGCCATTGAGACCAAGCTTGGTCACAAAATGGCGCCCAAACGTCTATGGGCCTCGGTATTCTTAGATCACCGGGAAAATAGTAACAAACCAAATTTTTTATAAAACCCTCAATCGCCTGAGAAAGCTTAGTGAGAATCCGATTGTTCAATTTTAACTCCAAAGGTTAATTGAACCATTAATATATTAAATATAAAAAATTGATTTTACAAATCTTCCAGAGAATTAACGAAATCCAGCACAAAATCCGACAATCTAGAGCAGAAGTCATGATAAATTTGTAAATTATATAACTTCTTATAATTGTTTTTTTCCAACAATGAAATTATTTTATTTGCATATTAACCAATTTTGAAAATTTTTGGTGAAGTTGAAAAGTTCAATAAAGCGAATTTAGAAAGCAAATAGTGATATTAAAACTAATTAATTCAGAATGAGAAATAAATTTTTTTGTAACAATGGCAAAAGTCATTTCTCGAAAACTAATCAATTTTGAAAATGTTTGGGAGACCATAAATTAGTGAAAGTTATATTAGAGGGAATAAAAAAGGGTTCAAGAAGAATAAAGTTGAAATTTATAGGAATTTTGAGATTAGGAAATTCTAAAGTGAACATTAGGGTGATTTTTTTTTAACAATGAAATTTCGTTAATTCCTGGAACTTGTGGTAGGCTGCTCTGAGCGCCGTAAAAGCCGAAAATAATTAACCCGAATTTTATTCCCAAACCTTTCTTTCATTTATTGTGATTTCAATGGGAATGCAAATTTCGGTAATAGAAATTGTTATCAGAATGCTGTTTTAAAGCTGATACAACAATTGACACGACAATTGGAATTACCAAAACAAATTCTAAGATCTTAATTCTAAATGTTTACCTTAGTTCCAATTCTCCAAAAGCTTCAAGGTTAATAAACTGAATGCTTAATCATTAGCAACGCGTTCACATGCTTTCGACTCTCGTCCAACAGAAAATTTAAAAATTGAATTTAGACTTTTCCTGCACGCGACCATGTCTCTTCCTGTAGGTTTTCCAGACCTCTCTACGACAGAAGAGGTACTGGAATGGATCTTTGGCTTATCGGATGGGGAAATTGAGTCGGCTCTCGGTAACTCAGAACTAATAAATACTGGTTCACGCGCCGCTGAATGCCAACGCTTAAGAAGACAAATTACTTTGCTTCTTGGGATTTAATACCGTTCCTCAAGTTCTATTGCATCTTCTCGGGATACGCGAAACGATATCGCGGATTTAATTGACCTAGATGAGGAAATTAGCGAATAAAATGATGAACAGAATTCATACGTTGTTCACGCGGAGGTACACAATTTAGATCCGGGTCCTAACAATAATGAAAACGAAATTATTAGCACTACAACGATGTTAGTTACTACTACAACGGGCACAAATAGCATGGTAAAGTATTCCAACTTAGATCAGGCAATTACTACCCCTCCAGTAGTACCCACTAGCTGCACAATAACGCCGGAATTAGCAATGACCTTCGCATTTGCAAACATTGCGGGGACTTGGACGGATTTTCTTAACTCCTCCAATCAAAATATCTCTCTATCTCTTTCACAGCAACGCCTTCAACAACAGGCTAACTCTCGAGCGGTACGAGAGGAAAGTTCCCTTCCGTCAGATAATGGTAGAGTAGAGAATGCGGAAGACGTGGATGCAATTAGGCCTCTCGAGGACGAAGAAATCTTTAAGATTTCATCCCTAAGCCCCCTCAATTCTCCAAAAACACCTAATAGTACTAAAATACCTCTCACCACTTCCGATAATCTCGAGAATAACACCACCTTCTTTAACCCTAATTCAACTTCGAACCAAAATACCGCGAAGCCTACCAATCGAAAAGAAGAGCCGTCTGATATCTTTTCTGTCTGATACCTTCTCCTATCCCATGGAACCTAATGATTACCCACCACACTGGAAACCGCCTAGAGACCTCGGCTACACAACTCGACGTAAAATACCGGTAAATGTAAAAGATTCCGAAATAAAAAAGGAACCTGCGAATCGGAAAAGTCAAAATGAGGATTTTGATAGGTTCACCCGGTATGAAGCGGATCTAAGAGACCTTCCCCCTCTTCCTGACGCGGGAGTCTCCCCAATCCAAAGGGAACAAAATAGAATTTATCGGGAATATAACGAGATTACAGAAAGAAACACCCGAACAACTAATAATACAGATCCAAGTAGAGATAATAATACGAATCATAACCGACCTAGAGATTTGGGAAAAATTTTTAATCAATGGAAAATCTCTTATGATGGTAGCCCCACTTCTAGTGTAGATGGATTTTTAATGGACTTAACCGATTGCCGTGACATTACATATGTAACCGACGAAGAACTTTTACGTTTAATGTCAAAAATATTGAAAGGGGTAGCTTCAGAATGGTTCCGAAATATTAAGCGGAAAAAGGGTTGGAAATCCAACAGCATCAAGGCTCAAATTAAAGATAGAACGCAGGGTTCTAAAGAGACAATGGAGGATTATTTAACGTTCTTACGGGGCTTAATAGGCAAATTGAAAAACGAAATGCCCATGGTAGAGCAACTAGATTATGGCTACGACGGCTTAGATCCCCGTTACTACAGTGTCATCTGTCGATCCGATTTCCATACATTCGATCAACTAGCCAAAATAGGTAGGGGTTGGGAAAATGCTTGGCGTAGAAGAAAACAACATAAACCACCTCCACTTCCGGAACACTCGTTTTTACCGGAATTTGCTTATAAACCACCAACAACACATAACAACCCGAAAAAGAATACCGCCGCCGCTTTAAAAGACGAAGAGGACACTGTGTCCGCGATAAAAACCGAGGAAACCAACGCGCATAAATCGAAACCAAAAGTTAATAGTAAGGGGCCGCCGAAGTCGGATCCTGCTGGAGGTCCTAAGAATGGGGGGGGGGGTCAGTCACATGCAAAGGCCCTCGATGAGGCTACCCCACAAAAATTAATTGAGAATTCCGGTGTTAGGTCGGTACAAGTTTGCTGTAGGTGTAACCAACCGGGACATTTATAGATAGGCTGCTTAAAACCTAGGAAACTGGTATCCTATGCTCGCAAAACTGAAGGCTATACGATTAAAACTTGTCCAAACTGCTCGAAAAACGGGAAAGAGAAGCAGTAAGAACGGTCTGTACTGCCTCTCCCAAAATAGAGACCGTGGCGAATAATCCTACTGTTGTCTCTATACTCAACCCTAGAACAATTTATAATTCTGTGGATTTTACTGACTTCAAAGGCCTCTATTTATCGAAAGATGGCTCTGATGTTGCTTTCGGGAGTCCGATCCCGGTATCGTCAACCCAAGCCGAGGAACTAATTGTTACAGCAAGCACTAGTCGTAAAAATACTACCACAGTCCAGACCACCATTGATATGGATAGTTTCAGAGGTGTAGAGATGCCCCCGGAAAATTATTTAGACTTTCAGGATTTTCCAGGGCTGCATGACCGGTTGAGCAATTCAAGTGATGAAGGACCGTTGATAATCCAAGTAGAGCCATGGTTCATAGCGCGAGCGGAACCAACTACACTCCTTCCAATTCCGCAAGAAAGACTTATATGGACAATCGGAACGATCCTAACCTTATTGCTCGAGACTTAGAGAAAATTACCGCGATTAGGGATGAATTACCGGAGGAAGAATTAATTAGTGGTATTGTAGAAACAGCGGAAGTAGCTCGAAGCGTGCAAGTTACCGCGATAATCTGCTCTAGGCCAGTAGACACTTAAATTGACAACGGTTCCACCAGAACATTAATGCGAAAGGACATTTGGCAACAGTAATCGAATGACTTAGGGTTAGAACTCGATGCAACCGCCAGATCTGGGATTATTATGGCTAATGGATCAGCGGACATGATCGAGGGTAAAATAAACTTACCGGTGAGAATAGACGGTACCACTAAAGAATGTGAAATTAGGGTGATCGCGAACCTAGATACTGAGTTAATCCCCGGCTTGGACTCACAGGGCAAGTTCGATATGATTTTTTGTTCAAAGTCAAAGTTAGTTTTTATGCCCGACGATACCGGGGAACACTACGCCCTTCAGTCGTGTCTAGTTGGACGGGAGAGTTGCGCAGGTCTAGTCGAATTGGGTGATGAGCAGGACGACCGATTAAGATACCTATTGAGGCGGAAAATTCGTCCGAAAGTAGCGGGTCAATTAGATGCGACCCACCTAATCACAAACCACATCGACGTACATGACCATCCTCCTATTAAAGAGCGATATCGCATTGTGTCCCCTAAGGTCCAGGATGCCATGTACGAGGAGGTGGACCGGATGCTAGCTGAAGGTCTGATAACTGAATATTATAGCGAGTGGTCAGCACCTATAGTTATGGCCCGTAAACCTGGAGCCTACCGTCTTTGTCTGGACTTTCGGAAATTGAATGCAGTATCAAAGAAAAACGCTTACCCACTACCCTATATGTCGGATATCCGGAGGCAGTTGAAGGCGGCCAGGTACATCTCCAAGATAGACCTGAGTTCAGCTTTTAATCAGATCCCTCTGGACAAGACTAGACAGGAGTATATTGCGTTTACGGTGCCGGGTAGGGGTCTCTTTCAGTTTCAGCGAATGCCTTTCGGTTTGACAGGGGCTCCGGCCACCTTTCAGCGCTTAATAGGTACGGTCAGAGCAGAAATAGCTGGCTTAACGATAAATCCTGATAAAAGTGAATTTTGCTATTCAGAAGTTAAATATCTGGGATTAGTCGTTAACAGAAACGGCCTCAAAGTGAATCCCGACAAAGTAGAACCTATTCTATCATATCCTGAACCCAGGAATGTGAAACAGCTGCGCCGGTTAATCGGATTGGCCTCGTGGTACCGCCGGTTCGTTCCGGAATTCGGTAATATTGCGGAACCACTAACAAGATTGTTACGAACAAAAGTTAAATGGCAATGGCAAAACGAACAACAGCAGGCGTTTGACCTGTTGAAAAGCGCGTTAACGCAGGCACCAATTTCAGCTTATCCTAGGTTCTCAAAAGTGGAAACTAATCCCTTCAACCTTCAAACCGACGCAAGTGCAAGCGGTTTGGGGGTCGTTCTCACGCAAACCCAGGACGGGGAGAAAAGGGTAATTGCGTTTGCAAGCCGGACGCTAACGACAGCCGAGAGAAATTATACGGTAACTGAACGCGAATGCTTAGCAGTAGTTTGGGGCATTAGAAAGTTTCGAGAATATCTAGAAGGCTTCTCATTCAAAGTGATCAATGATCATAGTAGTCTAAAGTGGTTGCATAATTGGCGAAATCCTACGGGAAGGTTAGCGAGATGGGGATTAGAGCTCCAAGGATATCGAATGGAAACCATCCATCGAAGGGGCGCATTCCACCATGTGCCCGATGCCCTGTCCAGAATTACTGAAGAGGATGATATCCGGGTAGCTAGTGCCGCGGAAGTCACCGATTCTTGGTATGTACGTCGAGTCCAAGCAGTGCTAGAAAGGCCATGGCTTTTCCCAGACTGGAAACTCGAGAATGACATGCTGTATAGGCATAAACCGAACACGGAAACAGATTCCCTTATTCCGGACTTGGAGTCTTGGAACCTAGTGCTTCCCGAGAACTTAAGAGCACAGGTACTGGGCGAGGCACATTCCCTACCACAAGCTGGCCATCTAGGGATCGACAAGACTTGCCACCGGCTGACACTAAGGTATTATTGGCCAGGCATCTATAAAGACGTCGTGAAATTTGTGCAACAATGTGACATGTGTCAGAGGTGTAAGGTGGAACAGGTTCGCCTCGCTGTTATGATGGGCCAACGTGTCGTTGAGCAGCCTTGGACAGTTGTTGCTGGGGATATAATGGGTCCTTTTCCGAGAAGTCGCGCAGGTTACAAATACATTCTGGTCTTTCAAGACCTATTCACAAAATGGATAGAATGCCTGCCGATCCGCAACGCCAATGGTCCTACCATTAGGAAGGCCTTCGAAGATGTGATCGCGTCGAGGTGGGGTACCCCAGCGGTCATGCACACGGACAATGGGACCGAATTCTCGAACCATCTGATAGAGCAGATGTGTAGGAGCCTCAGAGTCATACACACCACTATCCCAGTGTATCACGCGCAAGCCAACCCGACAGAGAGAGTGAATCGCGTGCTCAAGACGATGATCGTTGCGTTCCTGCAAAAGAATCATAAAGATTGGGACGCGCATTTACACGAATTCAGGTTCGCTTACAACACTGCGGTGCATGGTACGTTAAAAGTGTCGCCCGCTTTCTTGAACTTTGGACGCGAGCCCCTGCCTTACCGAAACTTGCGTAAAGAATATGAGAAAAACTCGGAGCTTAGTGAACCAAAGCCGAAGGAGTGGCTGGAAAGGGTCTCGAGGTTAGGTCACTTGAGAGATTTAGTTTGTAAGAATTTGGATCGCGCATACGAATTACAGGCAAAGTATTATAACGAGGAGAAGCGTAATCTGAGTTTTCGAGTGGGTGACCTAGTACTTGAAAGGGATCGTAAGGAGTCCGATAAAGACGAAGATTGAGCGCAAAAACTTAACGAAAAATTTATAGGACCCTTTAAAGTCAGCCGCAGAATGTCTCCTGTGGTCTATCGCCTCGTTGGCGTCACGGGAAAAAATGCCGGTAAAGTGCACATTCGCAATCTGAAACCATATTTAATCCCCTCCTCCTCAGATAATCCTATGAAAGATGTGAAGCCGTATTGAACGCGGAATGCAACTTGATTACCGAGATTAAAAATTAGGACCCGCGTGTTCCTTTCTTTTACAGTTACCGAGAAAACCAACCACAGGCGAGAAACCAATAAATATATATTTACAACGAATATATATTTATATATTTATAACGGAGTAAGATGGATGTCGTGGCTACGGTACGAGGCACGCTTGGAGCAGAAAGGAAGGAAGGCGACGAGGGAAGATTGGATCCGTTTTGGCTCTTCGAAGCCCAGGCCTTACCGGGGCCCTACATACAACCAGTGTTGGAACTGTGACCAGCCGGGGCATTTCCGGGGGCAATGCCCATTGCCACGGAGGGGCCTAGTCTGTTTTACGTGTGGTCTAAAGGGGGAAACTAAATACACCTGCCCAAATTGTGGCGAGTTACACCGGTCTGACCTGGTGTTGGCCGGTAAGGCTAATCCCGGGCCGGGCCAGTATATCATACGGAGAGGAGAGGTTGTAGAACAACATCTTAGACACATACACAACGCTGCCCGGAACAATGAACATCCTCGCCTCCCGGAAAAGACGCGGATTGATTCCCGGTAGTACCTGGGCGGGTGACCCTTGCGAGGTTTAAAACCGCCAAATTTTTTTTTTTTTTTTTTTTGGGGTTTACGGCCCCGATCATTTTCTATCTCGGTCTAAGACCGTTGTTTTAATGGGTTTAGGACCCTGTTTTATTTTCTAGCTTGGTCTAGGACTGTCGTCTAATGTGTTTATGACCCTGATTCTTCTCTAGCTCGGTTTAA
>CAKNYM010054165.1:21175-47801 GCA_932195095.1 Andricus curvator | reverse complement strand
AATGGCAGTCCCCTCAGGATCCCTCCACTTTGTCCTACAGTCGCGGTCCCATCTAGCCACGGCCCCTCCATAAACACGGAAAATCCGGTAGATGTGTCGACTTTCTGGGCTCTCCACCAGGGCACGCAGGACCATGGAATTCTCCCGCTGTCTGACCTTGGAGGCCTCTCCCTGGAACAGGAGCTTCACTTGACTGTAGAGGTTCTTCAAGCCGTCGAGGCATTAGCAACCACGGACCGAACCCCTTCACCCCTGAAGATTATCTCGGCAGAGGAGGTGGAGGATGCCATCCCAGGCTCAGCTCGCCAGAGAGAAATAACTCGCCACTGGCCATTACGCTCAACGAGGAGGTAATTGAGGCCCCGCCCGAGAGAACCAAGTCGCCACTCGCAGTTACGCCGGACGAGGAAGTAACTGAGGCCACTCAGGGGGACGACTATCTGGATCTCCAGACCTCCCCGATTCGATTGTCACCGCCTCTTCTCCATAGGCTGTCACCTGTCGACTCAACCCGGCCCGGGTCGTCCAAGGAACCTTTTTCCCGGGAGGTTCTACGACCCCGTACCCCGGGAGCGGACATATTGTTTGTTGACGGTAAGGCGACCCTCAGAAGAAAGGAAGAAAATCGTAACATCGCCGCAAAGGGGTATCAGCGCAAGGGGACGACGCCTGGAATTCGGCAGCTACCTAAACTCCGGTTACATCCATACGGGTCTCCCCACAAGCAACAGGCCCTCAAGGTCATATCTGGACGTAAGATTTTCCGCTCGCTCAGTTCCCGGGGTCAAAAATAGAGGTTCCCATTTTAAAAAATCAATTTGACCTTGTCATGACCGTGAAGGTCATGGTCGGGATCAAAATAAAGGTCACCATTGAATTCCTTGTTGAAAGTTCCTTCAAGAATGACCTTGACCGCCCTGAAAAATATCTTACCTGAGGAAATATTCAGCCGTCCCGGGACTTTTTGGAGACCCGGTATAATCATTAATACGAATTAATTTAGGAAGAAATTCATAAAAGATTGGATCGGCGCACGATCCAACATTTATTATTAGGCCGGGTCTACGGGTACCGAAATTTCGGTACGAATAGCTCTGTGACACCACTTTGGCTATTTGTACCGTAATTTCGGTGATAAACTTCCGAAAAGCGTATACCTGCGATTAACTCAAAACTCGTATACTCATGTATTTTGACCCGCTGATTATGAAAATGATAGTGAAAATATGTGCAAATTTTATTTTTAAGGACAAAACGGCAAAAAACTATGAACTCTGCCATCTCGGAAATACTGTACAATGTATAGCGGTATGACTTGAATTATATAAAAAATTCTTGAAAGACTGGTTACGCCCGCGTTGAATTACAGGGTTATCTTCCCGCTATTGCCTACATTATTTCCATTATCTCCTCCCGAGACGTTGGGAAGGGGTATTGATGTGACCTACATTATTTCTGTGACCTGGCACAGGGGTGTCTTCCCGCCCCCACGAGGTGTTGAAAAGGGGTATGGATGTGACCTATATTATTTCTGTGACTAGTCACAGAGGTGCCCCCCCCCCTGAGACGTTAGAAAGGGGTGAGGATGTCATGTACAATATTGGTTTTTCAGAAAAACTGTATATTACATAAAAGTTGTATTTCCAAAAGATCTACACCTTCTATTTGAATCTTTTTTGTAATTTTTTATTATTAACTGAAATAAAGCGGAAAAACATGACATTCTTATAGTTTTTTGAGGTTTTGACCTTGAAAATCAAATGCATAGGTATACGGAGTTTCAAATTAATTGGAGGTATTCGTTATATGGAAGTTTACTGCCGAAATTTCGGTACAAATAGCCAAAAAAGTATCTGGGAGCTATTCGTGACGAAATTTCGGTACAAATAGCCAAAGTCGTAATTCGGAAATATTTGTACCGAAATTTCGGTACACGTAGACACTTCCTTATTATCATACTAATTCTTAATTATAAATACCCTTTTATTTATTGTATTATTATTTGGGAACGGTCGTCTTGACCTGATCGAGGTTTACATCCTTCGATCCTCTACGATCGATCGGGTAGCGCACAGGTGAAAAGGAAAATCCATTCAAACAGTCTGTCCAAAATTGTCACTCAAGTTGCACGGAATTTATTTGAATAAAGAGAAGTCGTGAAATGTAATGTTTTTCAATATTTATTGCCAAATACGTGTAGTGCATAGAGTCTAAGCACGGTATCAAGATAGTAAAATCAATATCTAATATTTTTTCTATAACGTTGCACAGAAAAATTGGACTGTTAGAAGAATTTTCTAAACCAGTAGCTTAATCTTAAATTGAGGGGCAGCTTTTTGCTGGTGAACTTTGTTAAAATTACTATTTCGCATTCTGGTAATTTAAAGTGACATCTTAAAAGAGTGGGATGACAAATTTCAAATAGGATGCACTGCACCACTTAGGGGAACATGGGACAATGATTATATCTCCTCTAGCGTGTGACGCCATCTATTGGAAATTGTAGGAACTTCGTTTTTAGTCTTTCCCGAGATTTCCCATGTCAATTTGTTATATGTTTGTTGTTATTTTCCAAGATATGAGACGCATGGTTTGTTTTCGTGCCCAGTTATAATTTTGACTGATTTTCAACTACACGTAAGTAATAGAAATGTTTTTTGGATTAAAATTGCTTCAGCACCATTCCTTTGTGTACTTAATAGTCCTTCTTTTGCATCGAGGCTTTTTTTATTGCGAGTATTATCGCGATTTTCGGAAGTCATCGTGGAAAAAGTACTTTGGGGGCAGAATGGGCAGGGGCAAAACAAGAGACCGCGCGAGATGTAGTAGAGCGCACATTGCTTTCAATTTCTGCCGAATGTAGAAATCGCAGGTTATAGGCACTTACCTTCAAAATGAGTCAAAGAAATTTAAGAAAATGTTAATTGTTTCTAAAGTTATTCCCAGTTTTCGAAAACATTGAAATTGAATTTTTTTTTGCAATATCTACAATATTGATATGCTAAAATCTTTTAACGTGTCAAACTCTCTCATCAAATGATTTCAATCCTATTTTAATAATCGTTCTGACAGAATAATTAACAGTAGTGGTGGGCTTTCTTACTGGCTGGAGGTTATTTTATTTGGTTCACAGATTTAATTATAAGATTAATCAAGTATTCTACCGATCAGTATTTGCACAAATTTGTAATGACCTTGTACTATCCTGTTCCTTAGAGGGCTATTAAGCCCTAGGGACTCTTCTATAATAAATACCGATACAAAATATGATAGAAATCAAGTAGTAGTTTTCTGGCATGATGCTTTATTCAAAATTCACGCAACTAGTAGAAAATGACGAAGTGTTCAAATAAATGTAAACTCTGTTTTAAATCCCTTCAAGAATTGAAGTCCTACTTCGTACAACGTGGATCTGATTCAGGGTGTGCTTTAGTCATAACAGATGCTGAAGAATTGTCCGAAATGCTAGGCGCTAATTGAAATTTTAAAGCTGAAGCATGAATACATAGGCGACCAAAAAACGTCAATTTTGATTATAAGCATGTTGGTCAGGTAATAGATGATCCAAGTAAAAAGTTTCGCGTTAACTGTTCCTACCAGACCATCCATACAATTATTGTTTGCATAGGAGCACGGTTTCAGATTCTTCACGAATGTAATAATTACTTTGGATTCTTATGTAACATACATGAACTTCGAATGATGAATGATGAATCTTTGCTACGAAATTGTAAAGATTTGCAATTGATTTTAACTGATGGCAATGAGCGTGACAACGATGCCACAGTTTTGTGAGATAAGCTTAGTGAACTTCTACTGCACATTACTGCAAAAAATATCACCAATTGAGATATTGAATTACATCCACGAAAACTGCCTAACGTCGGTCTATCCAAAAACTTACGTTGCTTTGCGAATTCTCCGCACTTTACCCGTTTTCGTCGCAAGTGCTCAAAGGTAGTTTTCGAAATTGAAGATAATAAAAAATTATCTACGTAATACCATGCATGATGAACAAATGTCAGCTTCAGCTACTATGGCTATAGAGCAGGACATACTAGATTTAATTGTTTGCGAATCAATCATCAGTGATTTGGCTTTGGCGAAAGCGAGACGTCAACCTCTTACTTAAAACTATGTCAACTGTTACGGTTGACTAATTTTAATGGTTTTTAAAAAATAAATATTTCATTAGAAAATAACAAGATCTACTTCACATGTTTACTTTCACCCTGAAAACAATTAGGATATAATGTAATAATGTATTAAACTATTAATTTATTTAAAAATGATTTATAATTATTTATCATGATTATAATCATTATTATTTATCATGACTTATTATTTATTTATTATTATAATTTTTAATTGGAAGAGTTCTAAATACTTTGATTTAAAAATTCAAATTGAAAGGGGCGGCGAATTGAAATTTGCCTCCGGGCGGCCAACAGTCTGAAGCGGCCCCTGATTCTCCCTCATTTAAATAATACTGAGATACAACTAACGCTTTCAGCGCCTTAATTGCATCAGGTTGCGTCATCTTCGGTAAGGGCCAGTACAATTAATGCCCAAAACCGTGGGTAATTCCAAGTTCCAGTGTATTCATTGTTTGTTGCAAATACATGCCAGTAGCTCAGTCATGTTATTATTATCGAAGTAGCAATAAATCTTCGGTATATCAAAACGTTGAAAGCAAATGACAACTGCATTGCGAAACAAGTGAAAGCCGCTCATAACGCAACAGGAATCTCATTGTTGGCGAACTTTTCTTTGCGCTTGCGTTGGGGCAGCGACATCATTGGTTGCAGTTGGCGCGCATTCTTGTGCGATTTGTAATAATTATTTATTTCGATTACGATAATTGTTTTTATTACTCTTTTTTGATTGCACGCCAACTGCAACCAATGAGCCCGTTCCCCGACGCAAGCGCAAAGAAAAGTTCGAATGTATTTGCCACAAACAATGAATAAAATGGAAATTGCCATTACGCACGGTTTTAGACATTGCTTGCAGTGGGCTTCACCGTAGATAACGCAACCTGATGCAACTAACGTGCTGAAAGCATTTGTTGTTTCTGAGTTTTATTTAAATAGAAGAGAAGGCTTACTCATTTTCCTCTCAAAGATATGATTGGTCTTTGGTACCACACTCAATGAAATAAGATTGCAATGTTTTGTAGTGTTTTGTAATATCTTAGAATTTTGTTATCTGTTTAAATAGAACTCATATTTTATTGTTTGTAGAAAATACAAGTCAGTTAATACTAAAAAATCGCGCCACATACTGTACCTCTCGGGTGGTGTAGAAACTAGTACACACGTACATTTTTAACCCGTCACTCGGCAACAATTAGACCGATTGCCAAAACAGGTAGACAGCCATTTTGTAAATATATCCACTTCTTTTGGTGTTGTTGACTGACTTTTGACCATCTGTTAAAGCATTTCGTAATGCATTTTTCATGTGAGGTTTCCATATGGTAATGAGAAAATTATTTTTTATTTTTTGTTAACTACGGCGCACCACGCTGATCAGTTCGGGGAAAAAATATAGTAATCTAGTGGATGAGAAAAACCACTTTTTTATTTTTCCCCCTCCATAACTCCTAACAAAATGCAATTTGAAGGTCAAAATTCTTTGTAGTTTTTTGCTACCTTAGGATGAACTTTTACATAAGTTTCAGCATGATACAAGCGGGGGCCGATTTGCAATGCTTACCCGGCTATACACTTCCATAGGTTTTCAAAATTGGCTTTGAATAACGATTAAAAATCGAATTTCTCGCAGAGATGAAAACTTTCTCACGAGATATTGGGATGCTGAATTAGAATAAAGAATGTTTAATAAAAAAAAAATTATTCGGTTTCGAGAAATTGAAAATTAAAGATCGCGATATCACGATAGCATGATAGACTTTTTTTTCTAAAAATCCGAAAAAAAAGAAAATATTTCTTTTTTTTAAATTAATGATCATAATTTCAAAAAATATCAATGTGAAAAGGCTGAAAAATTTATTACTAAGTTGAAATTGGAAATCAATTGGAACTAAAGTTTTATTACAAATTATTTTTTAATTATTGTTTAAAAAAATGATATTTTGAAAAAATCTTTTTACCGCGATAGTTATTTGATTTTTTGGAAATCTTCAATGCAATAACTCTAATTTTGATTAAAAATTTAGGGTGAAAATGCATTATTCTGGTTAAAAAAATTCTCCCAAATAATACCATATTTGAACCTGGGTGGCTTAATCAAGTACGATCTTAATAATTTTTAGTGTTATAAGAAATTAAAAATATCATGAGGAGAAAATTCCATAATGGAAACAATGTAAGAAAAAGTATGTTTTATAATTGTTTAGGATATTTTTGAATTCTGAAAATTTCGTACCAAAGAAAGAACACTTTGTAAAATATAAGTGGCGTAAGTACTATAAGGCAAAACCCTTCTTTGCCGCCGGGGGGGGGGGGTGTCCTATATTCAGAAGAAAAAATACTATAATAGACTATTCTGTTGTCTTACTGCTAAGAAAGTTATAAGTCGGCCTTCTGTTTTAATTTCAAGCGGACCTCCTAAACAATTTTGCGGAGGGGGCCTGCACGTTTCTGAACGCCACTAAACTTACTTACCATTTCAAGTACTAAGGCTGAAAATCTCGCTTGGTGCTTGTTGCAATGCCAAAAAAGAGATCGAACTCAATTGCAAGAGTCAAACTCAATATGTTTTACCTACTATGAAAATTAGTTATTCATAACAGCTTACATGTTCAACTGTAGTATTTCAAATAGTTATTCAAGCTGCTAGTTCAGTAATCTTTCTTTTCATAATTTGAAATAGTAATGCTGAATTTAGGTTTTGTATATTTTGAGATTACTATTTCATAGAGTATCAAAAACTATTCAAATTGTTTCTTATAAAATGCGAAAAAGTAAACTTTAAATAAAAAATAATGAATCTGACTATCCAAGATTCTCGAGTGTGCTCTCAACATTACCAGATATCTGGTTTTGCATATAACCTGCCCACACAATTATCTTTTCAATTTCTATACGCTCTCTTGAACCGCAATATTGCTTCGGTTTACATTTTGTATATATTCGAGCTCGGTAGTAACATGCTTCAGTGGCTCATCATATAAAACCATGTCAGGCATATTAGGTTCAGTTCATACATCGTTAAAAGTCATTTATATTAAGAGAGAGAAAAATTTTATGTAACAATAAATCTGCATTTTCCTCGCACATAAACTGAAGATTGAATAAGAAATTATTGATTATATGACAGTAACTTATAGTTGAATAGTATCAAAACAGCAAAATCGTTCTTGTGTAAAGAGAGTTTCACAGAATATTTTCTTAGGTTAGTTCACGTGCGAGAAATACGTCCGAAATTTTCGAGGCAGCCAAATCCAAAACAATATTACTTGTCTGCTAACCATTCGTCAAAACTTTTGATTATATTTGTGCATTTTCAATCTCTACACAAAGAAACTTATTGTATACGTAACACACACAAATATATATATATACACATACATATATATATATATATATATGAGACTCCAATTCCAAAAATGCCCAGTGGGTATTTCTAAATGCCCTGAACTAGGTGTGAGCTCTTTCAATGCACCAAACTAAGTGTGGACATTCTCAAATGCACCCAAGTAGGTCTGGCAAAAATGAAACTTCCCAAACCCTTTTTAGTTGTCCTTGGATACAGAGAACGCGTTTTGGGAACAAATGAAAGTTCCTTTTTGTGATAGAAAACTAGTATTTTTTTTACACACATTCTGAAGCACAGAATCGTCGTCAAGGTCAAGAATGAAAAAAAATAAGTATCATATATTAGACCACCAATATGAAAAAGCGATAAAGACGTTAAAGTTACTATTATGCAGTTTACAAACATTTATAAAATATCACTGAACAACCCTATAATAAGTATACCTTGATGTATAATTATTAAGAATATTCCAAAGAGCTTACGTGTTAGTATAAAGAGTAATGCAGATATCTTACTCAAAGTATGAAGTATATCAAAGATTTGAGTTACCTTCAATCCTACACCGCTAGATTGTAAACGTGTAATTTTGCCAACAGATTTACGAAGCAAAATTAATTGATTGTGATCGTTTTGAATTTCTTGGTTACATGATTTGAAGTTTGAATACAAGAGAAAATTATTGACATCACGAAATTGTTTGGAATTTGCAGGCAAAAATACTGTAATGCAATTTTTTGGCAAGAGAAAATTATTGACAGCAAATTATTCTTTTTTTTCGAAGTTGCTGTCAAAATTACTTGCAATTAAAAAAATGGAAAGCAGGTAATTTTGACAGCAAATTCAGCGAGGTGCATCAAATATGAAATTATTAACTACGCCAATTTTTTTTATTGACAGGGAGATATTTTTGAAAACGAAACTCTTTTTTATTCCATAAGTAATAATTTTGTAACTATATTCAGTTCAAAAAGCAGAGCTGAAGTTTTCATGAACATAATCATGACTCTGTTATATGCCTGCAATTTTGAAACGGTGAAACTGTATTTTTACATTCTCATCGGAATGAGAAGGCATTGGTTTTATGTGATAATCGACTTTTGCGGATTTCATCAAATCTCGACGTTTTCGAATTCACTGATTGAGAAAAAATAGATTTTACTTCGGTGTCTGCCTGTTATTGTCGTGGTCTGTGAACAATTTTCGGATTGTATTGCCCTTTGGCACACTGTTTTAAGGCCTGAAAAGAAAGGACGAGTTTGTGAATCAGCCATTTTGTATACAAATTGAAGAAGTTAGAGCATTTTCAAAATTTTTGAGACCATTTTTTTCAAGATTTAAAAATGATATGTACCGCTGTTCATAGTACTCAGAAAGTCGTACAAAATTGATCCAAATGACTTTTTCCGATAAAAAGAAAATTATGAGAGTTATAGCATTTACTCAATACAAAAAAGGAAATGAAAATGAAAATTTTAAGCCAAACAATGCACGATATGGGAAAATCAAGAAAATAAAAACGTTGATACTCAAAAGCCCTTCAAGATTGTGACAAAAACTTTTTGAATTTTCTTGAAAAATCGAAAATTCCAATTTTGACCCTAATAACGTGAGATACGAAAAAAAGTTAGGATATCAAAATTGTTGCTTCTGAGAAGACCTATAAGTAAGTAAGTAAGGATACCATTAAGCCATTTCCCTTTCAGGGTAGGCGTGAAACTACCCGATTCGGGTAGTGTTTCTAGGTGGATAGTTTCTTGTAGTAAATAACTACAAGTGTGGGCTCACTACACCCACGATGTGCCAACAGCACACAGTATTCTCGAATAGTCACCCATCCAAGTACTAACCGCGCCCAACGCTGCTTAACTTCAGTGATCTGACGAGAACTTGTTTTTTCAGCGTGGTATGGCCGTTGGCTTTAAGCTTTTCCGTAAACATTTTTTGGTAGAAAGCGTAGTTTGTTTTGAAGTATGAGAATGGTATTGGAATAATTTTATTTTAATTTTTGGGTCAAACTACGCGAGATAAGAAAAACATTCAAAACAGTAGAATTTGCGCTTTTAAAAAGTCAAATATAATTGCCGTTAAACATTTCTTTATAAGACCAATCGCAAATCATCAAGATAATTTTTAATCGTATCTTTAACTATTTATTCGTATATATTATACGGTGAGCGCAGAAACTCGTGCGCGAATATTATGATGAGAATGTATTCCTTAAGGCCGATAGAGCCTAAGTAAATAAACCTTTTTTATTCGAAATCTCAAACATATTTAGTAATTCGTACATGAAGAACATATAACACCGAGCGCGATGCGCGACGACCGAATGGCGAGCCCTGGGTGCGTTTAACTGGTGAATACATGCATGTACCAGAAATTAAATAAACAAAGATATTTACAAGCAAGGAGTGACAAGGTTAGAAATTATGTTTTAAGTAGACCAATACTTTTATTTTATTTTGATAAATAACTGATGTTGATTGATAATATCTAAAATTAAATTGATGATTGGATCAAAATTATTTTATTTAACTAGTAATAACGAGCTGGAACAAAAGTTTTGTTCGGGTCCCTGATTTTTTCGAAGTGGAAATGCAAGACAAATTATGTTAGCTTTAAAAAACGAATAAGTGCCAATGCTTCCTGCTGTAATTTTTATAAAAAAGAATCTTATATTCTAATAAATTTGAAGACTATTTTGAGCGACATTTCTGAAAGTTTATCATCATTTCCGCTTCCGCCTAGTGTGCCATGCATGGCTAATAGGATGGTCCTCAAGTCGCCATGTTTGAAAAGTACATGCGTGCTATTCAAAATTCTTATTTCCAGTTGGAAAAAAAACTGAACACCTAAAAAAATGTAATCAAGTCGGATGAAATCTTGCACTTCCTCATCGAGGTCAAAGGTTAAACCCTGAATATCTTTGTAGTTTTCGTGTTTAAACAAGTATTTAGGACAAAATTAGCCTAACTCTTTATGGTAAATTTAATACAGTTGTATAACTTCATAGTGACACTACATAAATTGTTATTATTTTTTTTTACTTGAAAATAAATACGAAAAGGACTCAATAAACAATTAGATAATTTATGTGGTACCGGTGAATTTGTATCGAAAATATCTTATAAGTCTGGGTACACTTCAAGTCTTAATTATGAGAAGAAAAAGTAAATGATGTAAAAAAAATCTCTAAAAATAGTTTTATATAAAATTACACAACAATAATGAATTTGCCATAAAGAGCTAGGCTAATTTACCATAAACATCTGTTTGTAAGTATCTTTACAGATTTTTGTTCTTTTTTTCCTTAATGAAATAAGAATTTTCAGAAGCAGATTCCACCTTTAAAACTTGGCGATTTTTGGACCAACTTAAATTGGCTAAGTAAATAATATCAGAACGATCACAATAAGAGTATTTTGAAAGTCGGCACGAAAACAACGACACAATAAAGTATTTAAAAAAGGACCTTAAATTTAATTATAAGTTCACTTAGGTTGCGTCAGTCTGTAAATCGATACCAGTGATAAAGCAAATCAAACCGAAGACAATAAAAGTATTCACGACCAAATTAACCATTTTACAAATGAGAACCTTAGCTTTAGTTATGTTACGACGTTATAATTTAACTTAGGTTGACTCAGTCGCTAAATTATATTCGTAGTGGTAAATAAATCAATTCTGTTTACTGGCCGTTAAAAATATGAATAATTTAACAATTTAAATCGATGGTAACATGTACAGAAACGACTCCGCAGATTTTTTTCAAACTGACTGTATTCTTTTCAGAGGTATACATACTTGGACAAACTGTGGCATGACGAGATACTTGAGTGAGACAGTCGTTAAAATCATACCTATACCAAATGAACCATTTTACAAATAAGAACCTTGTCTCCAGTTAACCTTATAAGTTAACTTAGGTTGACTCAGTCGGTAAAATCACATTCGCAGTGATACAGAAATCAATTCTGTTAACTCGCCGTTAAAAATCTGTATGAATTCTAATGATTTAAATTGCTGGTTACATGTAGGGCAACACCTACGCAGATTCCTCTTAAACTGCATTCTTTGCAAAGGAATAGCTACCATTTTACAAATGAGAACCTTATCTTAATTTATGTTCTGTTATAAGTTACCTTTGGTTGAATCAGTAGGTAAAATCAAAATAATGCAAAAATAATGGCAAACCAAAATTCGAAAAAATAAAAATGATGGCAAATACAAATTCGGAAAAGAAAAAGGTAGGCAAATAGGTATTTGGTAAAATAAATATTCCTATCCTATTCTATCGGGTCCTGTCCGATTTTATCCTACACAACCAAATTCGATCCTTTTTGGTCCTATCCTATCCTATCGGTGGGAGAATGTACGACGGACGGACGGAAAACTGACCTTCATTCCACAGTTCATGCGGGTACCTATGCCTCTGCACAGAATGCAATTAGTTTAAGAGAAATCAGCGAAGGCGTTTCCCGACACGTCACCAGCGATTTAAATCGTTAGATTATTCAGTTTTTTAAAGAACAGTGAAAAGAATTGATTTCCGTATCGCTGATAACGTAATTTTACCGACTGAGTCAAGCTAAGTTAACTTATAACGTAACATAACTAAAGCTGAGGATCTCATTTGCGAAATGGTTCATTTGGTGTAGGTGTGATTTTACTGAATGTCTGATTCAAGTAACTCGCCATGCCACAGTTCGTGCGGGTACTTATGCCTCTACAAAGAATGCAGTTGAAGAAAAATCTGCGGAGGCGATTGCCGACATGTAACTAGCGATCTAAATCATTAGATCATGCAGATTTTTAACAACAAGTAAACAGATTTGATTTCTGTATCACTGCGCATGTGATTTTACCGAATGATTCAACCTGAGTTAACTTATAACGTCGTAACATGACTAAATCTAAGGTTCTCATTTGTAAAACAGTTCATTTGCTCATCAGTTTCATTCTTATTTTTATAATACTTTTATTGTCTTCGTTTTGATTTGCTTCATCACTGCGTATAGGTATGTATTTACCGACTGTCTGGCTCCAGCAGCTCATCATGCCAAATTCGAGCGGGTACTTATGCCTCTGGAAGGAATGCAGTCAGTTTGAGAAAAATCTGCGAAGACGTTGCCCTTCATGTAATCAGCGATTTAAATCGTTCGATTATGCAGATTTTTAACAGCGAGTAAATAGAATTTATGTCTGTATCACTGCGAATATGATTTTACCGACTGATTCAACCAAAGTTAACTTATAACATAACATAACTTAAGCTAAGGTTCTCATTTGTAAAATGGTTCATTTGGTCGTCAATACTTTTATTGTCTTCGTTTTTATTTGTTCTATCACTGGAATGGTTTTACCGACTGACGCAACCTAAGTGAACTTTTAAGTAAAGTTAAGTTTCCTGTTTAAATACTTCATTTTGTCGTCGCGTCGTTTTGGCACTTACTGTTAAAATACTCTATTGTGGTCTTTTTGATATTATTTACTTAGCCAATTCAAGTCGGTCCAAAAATGGCCAAGTTTGAAATGTGGAATTTCCTTTTGAAAATTCTTGTTCCTTCATAGAAGAAAAGAAAATCCCTGCAAAGATGTAATATAATCGGATGAAATCGTGCATTCTCTCATCGAGGTCAAAGGTCTAACTTTAAACTATAAATATCTTCGTGGTTTTCGTACTGACAAACCATTCTGTTTTTTACAACAGGAAATAATAATTTCCAACAGCAATGCACTTTCCAAACTTGGCGACTTCAGGACCACCCTATTAGCCATGCGAAAGATATCAGGCGGAAGCAGATTTATTGATAAGCTTTTAGAAATGTCGTTAAAAATTGTCCTAAGGAATATAATGTCTAGACATACCTGTTCAACTAATTTTTTCTAAACACTCTCAGGTTTTTTAACGTCATCCCTTTGAAAGGAGAATTACTGAAAAAATCAGTTTAGTGAATCTTTATGAAATTATGGTCCTTAAGGTTACTTGGTTAATGTGAGGATGTTACAACCCGTCCTAGTTAATAATATTTTATCACTTTTCATTAACCCTTTTCTATCGTTAGGCTAGAGTTGTGGAGGCGTCCAAACTGACATCTTTTCGAATGACTCTCAAGATGTTTATATTTTTCCACTTAAAATTCCACTATTTGAATTTTAAGCTTTTCTGTGGGATTTCGCGTATTCAATTCCCCTCATCCAAGGGGGTATAACCTTTCGGTCGCTACAGTGGAACCTCCTTCTTTTATATACTGTGAATCTTTAATTACATTTCTTATTTATAAGCTCAAACTTGAAATTTTTATTATGGTGTGGGTTGGCCTGTCCGGTAATAATGTTAAACACAATTTAATTTTTGTTTTACAGAATTAGAACCTTATTTATTCTACAAACCCCACATTAAATTTGTCCTAAATGGAGAACAACGTGTGTACATATAAGTTACTAATATTAGGAACGATACAGACTTACCGCTTTAGACGTACATTCTTCCACACTTAAACTACCGGAAGAGAGGAAGGCGGTCCAATAATACAATATTTGCAAAAGGGCTTTCCTCCCTTGCGGGCCAAAATATAATGTTTCTTTCGTTTCACTCAACTCGTGGTCCCTTACACTGAAGCACTCTAGTCTTAGAAGGAGTGCACCCGTACACACACTCAGGAGTTACCTCAGCGGGTCGAACACTTACACTTCCACCTGTTTCGCTTTTTAATATTTGTTTTTACTGGAAAATGGATTCCAGTGGCCCCTTTTAACCAGGATTGAAGGTTTTATATTTTATACTTTATACCCTTTTATACTCCTTCAATCCTTTTGGCCATCTTTCAATAAAAGCAAATACAACCTTTTTGATTGGGGTCCCTTATCGTTTTGAGATTCGGTAAGGCAACACAATCCTCATTGGTTTCCTTTTTAGATTTTCTACTCTCACTTTTTATTATTTGTATTTATTGCCAACAGCCATACCACGCTGAAAAAACCAGTTCTCGTCAGATCACTGAAGTTAAGCAGCGTTGGGCGCGGTTAGTACTTGGATGGGTGACCATTCGAGAAAACCGAGTGCTGTTGGCACATCGTGGGTGTGGTGAGCCCACACTTGTAGTTATTTTACTTCAAGCTATCAACCTAGAAACACTACCCGAATCGGGAAGTGTCACGCCTACCCTGAAAGGGAAATGGCTTAATGGTATACATACATACATACGAAAGAAAAGGATTCAAGTGGCCGCTTTTAACCAGGATTAAAGGTAGTACCCTTTTACACTCCTTTAATCCCTTTTGCCTTTTTTTTCATGAAAACAAATATAACCTAATGGAATAGGATTTCTTACCGTTTTGAGATTCGGTAAGATATCGTATTCTCCTTTGGTTATCCTTTTAATTTTTGTGACGTTGTACTACCGTGTAGTATTCTAACGAGACGGGCGTCGCCGGGTCTCTTAACAAGAGATTTGTTGAGACTTCTTAACCGATTGAAGAAGCTCACCGAACTGCCTTGATCATTTTCGATCGATGCTCCTCGTCGACGCGTTTTTTTAAATTTGGTTTAGTGGGGGATTTTGGTAGGATGCACATTCCTTTATTTGGTGTTGAAATGGTGGTTATGGGAATGTTTGGAACTAGGTTATTAGACTGCTGCTTTTGCAGCATTTTCGCAAGTATTGGAAATATGAGTATTGAACCACAAAATTTTATTGAGTATTTTTAGCTTGTAAGATTTGCTTAAAATATCTTTTTGAGCAATATGGAATTCTGCTGGTTAAGCTTTTTATTCATTTTTCAATTATACCTGTTGAAATGATTATGTTGTACAATGTTCTCATTTGTATTTCATCTCAGGATATAATTGCAAGGTCTCACTTTTCCTCTCAAATTTGAAAGTTATTATGTTCGACCCTTTTCCTAGTATCAGAATGTCCCATATTGTATAAGTAATTTTTTTGATTCATAAAATTCGGTACAATAGGTCAGGAGTTATGTTTTGTTTTAGTTTCAAGTGCGCTAAGGGTGGGACGGCAGGGTGTAGTTGGGTAGGATGGGGAGCGGAAAGATGGATATTAATTGCGCTTGTTACAGTTGATCAGAATCACCGTGCGCCAGCGTGTGTTTGCCGAGGAGCATCAATACTATGCTCCTTGCCTCTATGTACACGGTAGCTCCCGTCGTGTGTGTCGCACCTCACGTGTGACATGAACAAAAGGTGCTTGACCGCGAGTCACTCATACTATCTTACAATCCTGCGTTTACCGATTCTTATTCTAATTCATACCATTCTTATTCCTATTTTTACATTTGCAGGTTTTTTTTTATGTCATTTCTTACATGATATTTCTTTTCCTGATTGCTTCCGCATTTAACTTCAATAATTTATTTCTTCTCTTGTTTTCTCATTTAAATCAAAAAAAAAAGAAAGTGTGTTGAGAGTGAAAGCATTCTCGAGAGTATTGTTAGGGATGATTATTTCTTTTGTTTTAAAATCAATTCTACTTCAATTTCTCAATTTTGCTGGGTACCATTTTACTACATATTTATAATCAGAATTTTCAACGTAAATAACGCTGAGTTTGCGGAATTTGTAATATTCGTGTTACATCCGCCTTGTCCCACTTATTCGACTTTCTTTTATATTGAAAACTTTTATCTTTATTGATAATCCTTTCTATTTTCCTTTTTATCGAATTAGGGGGGGGGGGGGGTGTAACAAGGATAAGTCGAATTTAATCTGAGATAGGACATAATTATTTTCTTCGAGGATGGATGAGTTCTTGTGCTTTAATATTTGTTTGTACCACACTGAAAGCGTGTTGTTTGAATCAAAATAAAAATTCTTTCAATTCTAAGTGCATCATGGTAATGTAATATTTCTTTACCTTCCCTGAAAAAAAAGATTCATTTAAAATCGATTGACTGCAAATTAAAAATAAAATCGTCAATCGACAATTTTGGTGAAATGCAATTCAAGTCAAATGTGGTAAATTGCATTTAATATCCTATTGTTAAATCGCAATTGAAAAATTTGTCAGTGAATTGAATTGAATGTCTGCAACTGCAGTGAATTGTAGATATGCAATAGAACCAGTGTGCGGTCTATCGCACTGAATTGTTTCGCGAACCAATGAACCGTCTTTTGGATTTAATTGAGGACTTTAAATTCCAAAAGAATTTTGTAAAGGTTTTATATGATCCAATAGAGGTTAATGTAAAAATGGAGATTGGTCATGCGATACATCTGATTGCATTGAATCGCACATATATTTATAGACCGGAATTGTTTTGAATTGGAGTTTTGCAATAAAATTTTAATTTATCAAATAATAAAATAATACGTTGATAAATAGTGTTATTGAAGAGATTGAAGTGGTTAATTGATAATAAGGAATAAAAGTTGCTATATAATTTTTTACCTTTGGACAAATTTAACTATAAAAGTCAAATACATACACATTTATTGTCTAAATGAAATATATGTTATGATATGTATACATGGTAACAAGTGAATTACTTAATTTTGAATTGATCATAAAAGCAGTGGTACTCGGAACACATTTTCGCACAGCCCTGAATTTTCAAAGAATACACCAGCAGGCAGATTGGCGGAAGTACCGGCCGGCCAGCCGGCAAGCGGAAATCGAATGAAGCGAGTTGATATTACTATGGCGTCATATGCTCTTCGGAAGTGAATTGCAGGAAAAATATATGTTTTTCATCGCTTCTATCCGATTTTGAATCATCTTAAATAGCTTATTTCGCGCTGTTATCTCACATGAATGCGTAGTTTGCATGATTGAATCGCTGCGCAAATTTTGGTATATTTGATTACGGAAGTATCAGATATCCGCCATTATTTCTTCTAGAACAGCAGACGTGTGTGTGAAGTGTGGACTGTTCCCACAACTATAATTTCGATGTCATCGATGCATCATTGTCTTGACCCGAAGAAGCATATGGAGAAGTTAAACTCCGCCAAGAAATCGATACCATGAGGTTTCCTTTGTGTAAAATACAAAATCTAGACCTAAATAAAGATTTCTCGAAAAGGAAGTATAAAATCCAAATAGATGAAAAGCATCATGACGGCCAAATCATTTGTGTTGCAGGTATGTGAAATATTACAGTACTTTTATTATTTTGTCCCCAAGTAAAGTTAAATGAAATCATTAAAATCTTGTAATTATTGAAAAAAAGTGAAAATTGTAGTACTATTTACCAAATTCAGTTCAAATCAGGAAGACAGTGCAAATTCAAGTCACAGAATAATTCGCTTCTAAAATATGTTGTTTTTAATAGAACATAAGACGACACGTATTTTACCGTTTTGAGAAAAAATCATTTTTGCGAAGTTATGAGTATTTCAGATTTTGAGGTTGTTTAAAAAAATATGTAAATTTTTTCTTCAAACCTTCATAACTCTTAACCTAATTGAGATATTTTAGTTTTATTTCCTGACTCTGGTGAGATCTTCGGCTCTGGTTGTCTTTCGGAATCTGCCAGAAAATCAATAGAAGGTTGAAAATGATCAAAGTGGAAGCGGTTTTTCTCAAAATATTACAAATATATTTTTTCAAAAACTCCATTTTTTGCTCATTTTTTCTTACTGCATTGGTGCTTCTGCAAGGAAGACATTATTTAAATTTTATGTGTGCCAAACCATTTTTGTGGCCACGAGAATGATTTTTTTCGAAAAATTGAATTATTGAATTAATTTTAGAAATAACGAAAGATTCGACAAAATTCTAAAGAACTTTGTTTATTTTAGAATGTTCTATACAAAATACCTCTTGCTTTTTTAGAATATCTTGCATTGTTCCACAGTAAAAATTGAAAATTCAATTAAAAAAAAATGCTCATAAACACAAAACTAATTTGACCTCCACAATCCTTACCGAATGTCGTTCTTATATAAGCACGCATTTTTAAGAAATATTGTATAAAATAAAGAAAGTGGAGTTTTCTATTAAATTCGAGTTCATCTACCCGCCTGAATTTAAAACAAAAACAGGTGAAGTTGACTTTAAGGAAAATCCAATTTTTTTATTTTGTCAAATCTTTCTTTGTTTCTAAAAAAAATGCAAAAATGCAATTTTTCGAGAAAAAAAAATTCTCACGGTCACAAAAATATTTTCGCCCGCATCAAGTTCAAATGATTTCTTTCTTATAGAAGTACCAATCCAGCAAAAAAAAATTAATCATTAAAAAAAAAGTTGAGTCAGGAAAGAAAAATAATGTCGTCTTATTTTCTTTTAAAAGAAACATATTTAAGGACGTTGGAACCAGGACCCCACCTCAAAATTGAATTGCCTCTGCCTGGTTTAAATCAAATCTGTATTCGGAGTGAAAAAATGGCTGGTGTAAAAGTTTTATTTTTTATTTTCAACCGAGCATTCAAGAACAGGCAGGTTCTACACTTGAAGTCGCAGAATCTCTCGGGGATAAAATATGTTGTTTTTTAGAGGAAATTTGGCGATACGTGTTTCTGTGATTTGCGATAAAACAATTTCTCACGAAGTTATAACTTCGTACACATTTTTTTATTCACAAATCGCAAAAATACGTTTCGCCTAATGTCCTCTAAAAAACAACATATTTTGTTCCCAAGAGATTCTGAGACTCCAAGTCTAGAACCTGCCTGATTTAAAATGGATTCGGTCTTTTATAATAAAACTTCAACAAATTTTCGATAATAAAAATATTATCTAATACTTATTTGTAATACTGTCATCTTAAAGTATGAAATTCCATAGGCTTGGACTGGTAGTAACATGGATGGAGAAAAGCTGTGCAAAAAAATAGAAACATCGGAGAATTTGATTCGAAGTTTAAGGAAGAATTTATCCGAGACCAATGATGACAGGAGACTGAAGAAAGAGGAAATTTTTAATCTGAAGACGAAGCTGCAGAAGTTTGATGAATTAATTCATGCGCTGACATTAGAGATCTCGACTCATAGAACTCTCAACAGGAAGCTAACCGAAATTTCAATCAACAATGCGGACAAACTTAATGGTACAGTCTTACTATTCGTTTCGTCATTTTATTATATTTTAAGAGAAAGAAGTGATTTTCATTACCAAATATTACTGCACATTTTTTCTGATTTTTCCGATTATGTCTTTCAGAAACTCATAATTGATAGAAATTGTATGGAAATGCATGACAACACCGAAAATATGATATGAGATAAATATTTCTAATCTTACATTTGACGCTAGTAATGTGCAGAATATCACCTATTTACTGTAAAAATCTTATGCGCCTTATTCGATTTTACAGCTAAATTGAAGGAAATAACAAAACACAGCACGGTTAATGACTCCAGCCCTCATACTGCTGTGGGCAAAACGCTTCAGAATGGAGACGTAAGTTTTACTAAATTGTTTCATATAAATGTTTCTACAAGAGCAGCCTAGACCATTTTATACATCAGGGAAATTGTTGTTTCCAAAAATTTAATTTCGAATTTTTCTTGAGAATAACGTAAGATATCATAAAATAGTAACAGGAAAGAAAATTTCGATATCTACATTAAATCAAAAAACGTAGAGGTTGAAATAAAAATGTTTATGTTTTTTTTCGAATGTCTGCCAAATTTAAATACTCTGTGCTTCATGAAAAAAATTTATTTTCTCCACTCGGAATAATACCAGGTACCACAGTCCGTCCCCTTTTTTTATCTAATCTCCCTTTTCCTCCCTTAAATTTGAAGAAATCTCCTAAAACACCTAAAGTCAAGAATTTTGACCCAATTTTCCTCTTCTCATTTTTTACAAGGTTTTGATTTACTTTTTAGGAATCATAAACAGATATTCAAGATACTAGAAAACATGAAGCTTTGAACGAGATTCTTTTTGATGATACCAATTTCAAATATTTCCTAAACGATTTCTGTGCTAATTTTGGAGATTTAAGGACATCATCGACAGAGCACAAATCGCTAACGATTCAATCGAAAAACTAAACCCGAAAGATAAACCAATTCTGCAATTACAAATCAAAAACATCTTGATAGATGTAACAGGCTTCACAGGCAAAAATACTCTAGAAAAGCGGAAATTAGGAGATTTTTCAGGCAAATAGAGGAATAAATTCTCAAAAATAAAATTAATGTAGTTGCTAATATTAAATTGAAATTAAAACACTTCAAATTCCTGATATTTCAAGTAAAAATACTGCAAATTAATATTTGAGAAGCAAATAAATGAATTCTCAACAAAAAAGACGAATTTTCAAACAAAAACAATTTTAATTTTAAATAAAAAACAGTTGAATTTTTCAAAAAATATTAGTTTTCAATTTTTTATTACTCAACCAAATTCTTGAATTTTCAAGCGCAAAACAACGATTTTTCAACAAAACAGTTGAATTGTCAACCAAAAAATATTATTTTTTAACAAGATTGTGGAATGTTCAACAAAGGAGTGATATTTTTTACTAAATAATAGAATTTTTAACCAAAAGATAGGAATTCTCAACAAAAAATATATAATAGAAGATTTTCCGATCAATTTGAATGAACTTTCAACCAAACATAGTTAGATTTTCTTATTGGTATTAATTCAGTTGGATACAAATAGAAAAACAAAATTGAAAGTTGAATTAATTTGAAGTTGATTGTTATATAGTTCAGTTTTACATGCCTTTACAATTTTTTTATCTTCGTGAATAATAATTTTTTAAATTTCTATTATTTCAACATTATGATATTTTTCACCTGACATTATGAAATATTTGGAACATATATGAGAGCTTTCAACGAATACAAAATACATTGGAAACAAATTTAAATGTCTAAGGAAACAAAAGCAGAAAAAGTAAGTTTTTCAAATAGTGTTCTTTTCGTGTTTTTCAAATTATTCATTTCTAGCCTAGGAGCCGTTTCAAAATACGTAACGCTTTTTTTTACATTCTCATTCTAATGAGAAGGTATTAGTTTTATGTAAAATTTGACTTGGTCGGTTTTCATCAAATCTCCACGTTTTGAGACCTCCTGACTCAGAAAGAACGATTTTTACGAAGGTGTCTGTCTGTCTGCATGTCTGTATGTCTGTCTGTCTGTATGTCTGTCCGTCTGTCTGTCCGCCTGTCCGTCTGTTCGTCTGTCTGTCCGTCTGTCTGTATCGTGTAGGCACGATAACTTTCGAAAGATTGATCAGATTAGATTGTCCTTCGGCAGACCTTTTTATGGCCTACAAAGAAAGAACGAGTTCGTTAACCAGCTATTTTGAATGGAAATTCAAAAAGTGAGCACATTTTGAAAATTTTTGAGACAATTTTTTTTGAAGATTTGAAAATTATATGTACGGTTGTTAGTAGTACGCAAAAAGACGAACAAAATATCCTCATGACTTTTCCTGATGAAGGAAAAATTACTGGAGTTATAGCATTTTAAAAATTCTAAAAAACGAACGAAAATGAACATTTTAAGCCGAAAAACGCACGATATGAAAAAAGTCATATCGAGAAAAACGTTGCTTTTTGAACATTCTATAATATTTTCATAGCAACTTTTTGAAAAATCAAAAATTCAAATTTTGATCGCACAAAAAAATAATGAAAAATAAAAAATTCCATTTTTCTGTCAAACTATGCAAGATACGACAAAAGATGACTTCACAAAAATTGTGCACCTAAAAAAGATCTACAAATTTGTTATCATTCACTTTTTGATGTGACGCGTGGTTTTTGTTTCATTCGTAAAAAACAGCATTGAAAATAGAAAAATCAAATTTTTAGACGAATAACACGAGCTACGAAAAAAATGACAGAAACAAAATTTGTTCATACAAGAAAGATTCACAAACTTGTAATCAATTTTTCTTGTAAGAATATATTCAAAATGAAAAAAATTAACTTTTCTGAAAAAACGGCTCACTGCCGGAAAATACGCAACTGTTTCATGTACAGTATCTAAAGTACAGCACTACGTCCAGAATTTGGCAGTATGTCTTTTCGGTTACAAAATATGCATTACTCCGATCCACAGTGACAAGCAAGGCCAGTAATCAAAGCAAAGGAACGAAAGTACCTCCTGAAGGAAGTCTAGATGACGAAACGATTATGCTTTGCAAAGGTAAAGGACCTCCCAGAAGCGGCAAAACTAGAAATCTTTCAATTCTTTCTGGCTTTGTTCAATCGTTGAAATCTATCTGGAATCTTTTTGTAATAATAGAAATCTCACTGAAATCTTTTTAATCTATCCGAAATCTTTGTAAAATCTTTATAAAATCTTTGAGATAGCATTGCAACCTTTGTCAAATCTTTGAGAAATCTTTGGAAATCTTTGCGAAATATTTGGTAATATTTGTCAAATTATTCAAATCATGTTTAAATCTGTAGGAAATCATTTAAATCTTTTCAAACTATCCGAAATATTTGAAATCTTTGTGAAATCATTAAAATCTTTATCTCTTTGTAATCTGTTTGAAATCTTTGTGAAATAATTAAAATCTTTCTGAAATCATTTCAGTTCATATTTGAAATATTTTTGACATATTTGATAATATTTGTGAAATTATTTAAATCTTTGGGAAATCATTAAGGTCTATGTGAACTCTTTTAAATCTATCCGAAGTCTTTGAAATCTTTGGAAAATCATTGAAATCTTTTGCAATCTTTGAAATTTATCTGAAAACTTTGCGAAATATTTGAAATTTTTGTTCAATCTTTTAAAACTATCTGAAATCGTTGTGAAATAATAGAAGCCTTTGTAAAATAATAGAAGTATTTATGAAATCTTTCCGAGACCGAATCCATTTCAAATCAGGCAGGTTCTACACTTGGAGTCGCAGAATCTCTCAGGGACAAAATATGTTGTTTTTCAGAGGAAATGCGGCGATACGTACTTTTGCGATTTGTGAAAAAAGAATCTTTCACGAAGTTATGCGTATTTGAACTTTTTTCTTTGTTTTTCAAATAATCCCAATTTTTTCTTTACGCTTATATAACTTTTGACCTAATTGAGATATTTAAGATTTCTTTTCAGATTCTGGTACAGTTTATCGCCTTATTTTGCGGTGGTTTTTCTGAAAATATTAAAAGTAGATTTTCTCAAAAAACCCATACTTATATTTTTGTCAATTTTTTTTTATTTGTACTATCATAAGGAAAATACCTTGTGTGTTTTATGCGGGCTAGATAACTTCTGTGACCAGGAGATTTTTTTTTCATAAAATCGAATTTTCGCATTTTTCTCGCAAACAACAACAAATACGGCTGCGAAGTACTATGGGCGTATTTATTTGTGCTCATTTCATGAGCATTTTGCTTCCTCATAAGTATCAAATAAATTTGCTTCCTCATAGAGGGAGGTTTTCCCTAACAAAAGAAAAAAATTGATACTTTTAATATTTTTCAAGCTTATGTTTCTGTCTTTCCGAATATTTTATTTTCAGAAAATCAGAGGGCCCACCAAAATGTCAAATGATGTGTTCTGTTGCAATGAACAACGCTTAAACCTATGGTAGTTTCATATTTCAAATTAAAACCTCATATAAACACTGTAACTTTTCTTAAAACTTTCTGAGTAGCTATTGATTATTCAATAATGGTCTTCGAAAGTTTGTCAAAAGATTAATCAACGCGTCTCGAAGATGCGGACAATATTGCATCGAATGCAGTACTGTTATATTCCCAATATAAAAAAATCTTCTTATAAACAAGGAAACTAATTTTGTTGAGAAATTTAAAAATGATATTGGTAGGTTATGGTAGATCATGAAAAGTTCTTGATTTTGATAATCGATACGTCTCGAAGACGCGAACAAATATATTATATACATTATAGTTATTTTTCCAATATTAAAAACGTTTTCCTTATATAAATAAGATAAACAACATATTTTTTCAATTTATTAATAGGTATTGATAGATCATAAGAGGTTATAAAAGGTTCGTCAAAAGGTCATTCGACGTGTCTTGAAGACGCAGACAAAAATATGTCAGATACAGTACTGTAGTACTCCTAATATGAACAAATTTTTTCTCATACAAACAGAATACACACATTTTGTTTAAACTTCATAAATCGGTACTACTCGGTCATAAAAGGTTCACCAATAGGTCAATCGATGCGCCTCAAGGACGCAAACAAATACTTTACATGTAATATTGTCGTGTTTTGAATATCAAAAAAGTTTTTTCATATAAACAGAATAAACCATTTTTTTTTAAATTTCATAAATCGGTACTGGTTTGTCATAAAAGGTTCATCAATAGGTCAATTGATGCGTCTCAAGGAGACGAACAAATACACCGAATATAATATTGTTGGATTATGAATATCAAAAAAGTTTTTCTTATATGAACAGAATAAACCATTTTTTTAAATTTCATACATCGGTACTAGTAGGTCATAAAAGTTTTAACAATAGGTCGATTGATGCGTCTCAGAGACGCGAGCAAATACGCTAGATGTCGTGTTGTTGTATCCTAAATATCAAAAAAGTTTTTCTTATATAAACAAGGTAAATTTGTCTTTTTAAATTTCTGAATGCAAGAAAAAACTACTTCTAAATGGTCGATGTACCTTCAAATCCTATCAGACCTGGATATCAATCGGAGCTACACTTCATCCAAATTCCATGATCGTAGCTCTTTCACTTTTCGAGATATGGCAAACAGAAAAAAGTCACACACACACGGAAATTTAAAAAAAAAAATTATTTTTGAGCTCCTGGGGTCGAATCATATCGAGATATGTCAAAAAAGTATATTTGAAAATTCATGTCATTACAAACCTCCCTCTATGAGGAAGCAATACAAAAAAATGTGAAGAAAATAATTGGCATGGTTAGAAAAGTTCTACAAAATGTTCCTTTACTGATTTATGATATCTGGTACCATTTCGGAGAAAAATAAAAACATTCAATTTTCATAAAGAAAAAATTTTTCTTGGCCACAAAACTGGTTTAGCTCGCATAAAACTTCTAGAATGCCTTTTTTATATGAATAAAAATTGGTGAAAAATATTTTTAAAAAATAAAAAAGGTGGGGTTTGCCCCCTTTCACTGAAAGTGCCCATATTTTTCTAGTCCTTCAACTTGTTTTGTCAAATTTTATACATAAACGAACAATTGAAATTCAAAAATGTAATTTGTAATTTATTGAAAAAGTCCCTAGGGCTAAATAGCCCTCTAAGGAACAAAATATACATCATAATATTCTTAAAACTAGGATCGTGGCACAGTAACTGATCATGTGTATTTAACAGTAAATTAATATTATCAATTAATATTAAACATAGGCCGTTAGAATCAAAATGTTATAGGTTGAAGTACATAGTAGTGTTGTAATTATACGTTATGTGCTTAATAAAATCAGAAAATACATTAGTACTGAAAGGTCAACATAATACTAAATTTATTACCAATGGGTAATTTCAAGTAAATTATTTGAATCATTGAATAAATAATTGAAAAATTCAATTTTAAAATGATAATAAGAGGGCGCTTCCCTGATAATTAGTGGTGTTCTATTCCATAGACGTGCCCCTCTAACCATAAACGATCTTTGGAGTTTACATGTTCTGTGCTTTGGTATTTTTAAAGCTAAGTTCCTCTCACGGAGTCTGGCATGATTGGGATGATTTTTATCAACAAAAGTAAAATATTCACGTAAATACTGAGGAGCTTCATTTCTAGATATTGTAAAGAGCAAATTGCCCATAAAAAATTGTCTTCTTTTAGCCATGGGCAAAAACCCAGCTCTCTCCCGATAGAGAGTAATGTGTTCACTTTTTGGTAAATTGTATATAAAACGGATACATGCATTTAGTGCCCGTTCTAGCTTTCCATTCAGTTCGTCCATTATATCATCATAAGCAATACATCCGTAATCGAAGAACGGTAGAATTAAACTCTTAACTAGTAGAATCCTAGTTGAGGTAGGTAAGGACTCTTTGTTTCTATTTAATTGCTGTAGAATTCTGTAAGTGTTCCGAGAAATAACCATTACATGCTCTTTCCAAGACAGAGTACGGTTGAGCAAGTATCCTAAATTCTTGACCGATTCTTGAAAAACAATAGTAACATTACCAACCCTTAAAGGAGGGAGGTGAGCGAGTGCATCCACAGAGGGAGAAGCCGAAGGCCCAATAATAATAGCGTTAGTTTTAGCTGGATTTAAA